>APFE031090577.1:0-24926 GCA_000404065.3 Pinus taeda | reverse complement strand
ATTTTTTATGCTTGCCGATATTTGCCGATATTTTCGCCGATATTGCCGATAAGATATTTTCTGGACCCTCGCCGATATTTTCCCGATACCGATATTATCAACACTGGTTTAGATTATCCTTAAAGCAATGGATGTAGGAGTTCTACAGATGATCGATAAAAAACATTATTTCAATCACTGTTATGCAGGCATGATACTTCGTCTAAACTAGTCAGTCTTTTGTAATCAGTTCGTCTTTTGATTGCATGGACTGTGCCTTAGATATGTTCAATGCCCTCTAGTTGAAGTGAAAATAGGTGTGTATAGCCTTGAAATATAGTTAGTTACTCTCAGAATTATATCATGTAGGCGAGGATGCAAGACCATGTGAATTGCTTGTTCTTTCTTTCTTGATTTTTGTTGGTGTGTTCTATTTCTGATACCGCAATGTTGTCATGATACGGTCCATATTAAAATACTAACTAGGAGAAATGAGATAACTTAGCAAACATGTATTTATATAAAACATGAGATGTTGACTTTTTCATCAATCTGCTAATTTTGGTGAGACTTTTCAACGTCAAATGTGAATGGCATATTCTCATATGACATTCTCTTACACCTGTTGACCTCTCACTCTATACATGACATTCATTTCCCTGACATTCATTCATGGGATTTAATAGACTTATCATCTGATTTAAGACACTCAGGTCCGTTTATTCTCTTCCTATACCCTAGGTCTTACAACAATCAAGCGAACATTCCGCCTAGGTCAAAAAGGTCATTTCCCCTGACACTCTCAATAATAAACCTTTTGAAGATTCGTTGCAATCACAATTGCCACTCATTATCTACCCAGAAGAACATTTGAAGATTCCTTGCAATCACGATTGCCAGTCATTATCTGCCCAGTGTCTTCTGCACTCCCTCATACATATAGCCCCTGTTTAAAATTCTGACGAGTCATATGACTCCTTGCTTGTCTAGATGAGTTCCTTATGTCATCCACATTATGGAATTTATCTCCTTGTTCATTCACATTGATTAACAGTTTTATAACTTCATTTGACCCTTGGCGCCCTACGCCCAAACATATTACCGACATATTTGTCTTGACTTTCACTTTCTCCTTGGGTGTTGAATTTGAATTTCTGTAACTGTCTTAACTGTCTTATTGTTGATTATCAACAAACTTCAATTTTTGACAGAAAATAAAGTATTAACAAGGAAGTGGTAAACCCATAACAGAATAGTAAGAGGGAAATCAAGAGCATTGACATTCAAATGGGAGACTAGAAAGCACTGGGAAAAGTGGAGAGTCGGCAAAAGTAGGGAAGCTATACATAATGAATGTTCAAAGTGGATAGTAGAAACAAAACTTGTAAAAAACAAAAAAAAGGCTGGTAGGAACTTGGTAGGAACTAGATTGTGAAAACTAGTGTAAAAAAATTATGAAAACAAGTATTATATTAGTTCTTACCAATTATATTAATTTGGAGGATAGGTACCAATTATTGGAGAGAGGACTTTGTTTCATCAATCTAATAAAGTTGAGATGGTTTATGTTCATGTGAATTATATATTCACTCTCTCTAGATTACTACTACAACTCAACATGAACAAATATTTAGCAGAGTTGAAAATTAGCATGAAAAAAATCTCTAATTGAAATTTAATTAGAGATTAATATTATATTTGCGCATATAATAAAAAAAATTCTAAAATTGCAGCAAAGGGTTGTATGTTTTATTTTGATTTCGACAAAACATTATCATAGAAGATAATTAAAATTTTGTTAGATCAAGAACGTGGACACTACTTGATTATGAAGAGGGTGCTTTGAACTATAGATAACATTGTATAGGTGTGGTTGCATCGCCAAAGCATATTCAAGATCCCAAAAATGCCTTTTCACTGTAATACTATAATATGTATTATTACATTATGAGAGAACCTAAAAGCATCAATAGAAAATCTTCCAAATGAAAAAATGGGAATGAATCAAACAATAAGGCTACCAACACTTAAACAACAAAAGAAAAATGTTAAAACGTATCCACTAAATCTATGGAATAGAGACAAATATAGAGACAAATCATGATATGTAGGGATTGAAGTTTGCTAAAGAAAAACAAGTTGTTCAATTGCGAAAATAGGACCATTGTGCAAAAATAGTGTTAGAAATATATATTGAGAAAAAATTAGAGGAAAGGAGCCTTAAAAAATGTACAAACAGATTCAATGGGTAAATGGTCATTTGAAAGAAAATACATCTTGAATCATTTAAAGTGTGAGAGATAAATCAATTTGTGTGGGTGGTCATGAAGTAGATAAAACATTACTTTTCACAAAACTACCATTCACGTAAATAATGTTAACAAGTTAGTTAATTAAAACATACAAGGATGAGATTTTAAAATCTAATGATTGATTAAAATTAAAATATGAAAGTCAAGTAGAGGAGAATTGTGTTGATATCTAATGGATCAGTATCAATATGTGGAATAAGATAGTAATGGAATTCATAAGAAGGCCACCAAAACGGAATGTGCCCATGAAGAAAGATAAAACACAAGCCTTTATACCCACAACATTTCATAATAAATTTTAGTTCTAAAATGAGTCATCTTCACTAAATGAACACATGCATAGTATGAAGATGCAGTGTGACATGCAAGATAATTTCAAAATTATTAGGAATAGGTTGACTACCTTTATCAATGATAAAAACAATGCATGTCAATGCATGTCGAAAGGTCTTGATAGTGATCATGAATAAAATGAGGGTATTTTCTGAAAGATTATTTATTTGAAGAATTTACTTAGAGCTACAAATCAACTAATAATGGGTAAAACAAAGGGCATGATGATGAAAATTGACATAAAGTAAATTTAGAAGTTTCTGATAAAGTGCCCTTCATTTTGGGTTTTCTTAAGAATAGTTAAGAGCATGATCTATTGAAGATTTCATTAAGAATCTTACATTAGAGTAGCTCAACTTTTGAGAAGATTTATGATAAATACCCTTTGAGATGGAGCGTTGGAAGGGTTTAAAGTAATGCTATATAGGATATGTATTTTAAATGATAAGCTAAGCAAAGAAAGTGAATGAAAAAGTTTGGAATGTTAGTGAGTAGATTAAAGATTAATAGAAAAACGGGTTAATATGGAGAAAAATATATCTTGAGATGAGATAATTATAAAGGAGAATATATAATGTAAATTGGCATGATGTATCATTGGAGGAAATTTAAGAATAAACAAGTCTATATATGGAGATTAGTTAAAGAAATTATGGTGCGAAATTTTATAATATAAGGTAATTTTGTAACAAATGATGTTATTTAAAAAGATACCTAAAGACCAATTAGATGTGTGAACTTTAAAGACCAATTAGATGTGTGAACTTTTAGCAAGAGAAAAAATTATAATTATTTTGGTTATGACTTGCAATTATATCACGGAACAACTTTGTTAGAGCAATAAACCACGAGTCAATGATATTAAAAACAATTCATTAATTAATCATGATTATTACCAATATATGTTATTGAAATCCATCATGTAAAGATGTTTTATGTAAAGTTAGTCCAATGCTCATTTTTGGAATCTTCGATTGGAAACGAACAATTTGTTTCCTAGTTGGAATATCAATCTTGAAATTTTCCATGTAAGGTGAGATAAACCTTCAATGATTAGTCACACCAACTCATTGTAAATGTCTAAGATGTAGCCAAATTAACAACCTAGTTGTATGCAATCCTTATCTTAAAAAGATTTTGTTTAGTCTAGATACTTGCTCAAGTTTAAATTATTTGGATCTTTTAAAATTAAGAGCTGTAGATTCTAGTAAAATTTCAACAATAAACAATCATACAAATAAAAAAACAAAATTATGTAGTATTTAAATACCAAATATTTTAGACATCTACAAGTATATATTTATATATAAAACTAACTTCTAAAAGAGCTATTATTCAAAAAAGAAATATGTAAACTATGTTTAATATTAATTTGAATTTTTATCTAAGTTATCAATATCCAATTTCTAGAAAATTTTGATTTGTTTTCTTTGTTTATTTGATTAGATAGTGTGAACCCAAATACATAGTTTTATTTATAAATATTAGAATAATTAACTTAGGATGATATATTGCATATTTTTTTTAACTTGAATATTAAAATATTGCTTAATTTTGTGTGTGTGTGTGTATATATATATCCTTATAGAAAAGATTGCTATTGGCATCACCCTCTCCCCCGTTGTGTGTATACATTTTTTTGTTAGAGACAAAAACACCAGTAGTGCAAATAGTTGTGTAGATTCTGTAAGCGTGTAATAAGTAATTTTATTATTGAATAGAAACTAAATGGTTTGCCTATATAGACAGTGATTGGCCACAAAGGATGAATAGTCATGTCTTTTGACTATTTATCTCTTCATAAATAATGATGTTTTATTAATTACTTAATTAAGTATTTAATTAATTATTATGTATGTAATTAACATTTTTATAAATATTTTATTCATAACATTGCCACCCCCTTTAGAGATGCTTTGAACTCAAAGCATAACATAAGGGTTTCCCTAGGAATGACGTCTTTTATTTTGACTTTGTTTGTGCTTGTGAGTTGGGGAAATCATCATGTGTATTTGCACTTTCATTGAAGCTCGAAGCGTTGATACCATATAATTTATAATGTTGTCCTTGACAATTAAACTTCATGAAATGTTCTTCAAGGTTTGTAGTATAGCTTCCTAATTGCATTAACCATTTTGCACCTAACACTATATCCATTTCCTTGGGTGGTAGGGAAAATAAATCTGTTTGTAGCTCTGGTTCTTGTGTCTGGATTGAAACCTTATGACATTCTCTTCTCTCTTTGAACTTTTTCCTAGTAGCGACGATCATGGTTAGGTCCTTAATTGGGCACTTATAAAGATCAAGTTGTCTAGCAAGGTCAATGTTTATACAATTGTGGTTATTGCCAGAATCTACACGTATATTGACATTTCTGCTTCTTATGAGCCCTTTAAGCTTCAGGGTTTTTGGGCGTACTCTTCTTGTCATGTTTGTTGCTAGAGTAGTAGGCTTAATGTTCTTTTGTCTTGGAGACTGGTTTCTCTGCTTTGGAAGGTGTGGTGGAACATAATTTGTAGTGACTTCTTGTTTTTGATCTTTAGAAGAATTGCTTTCTTCATTATGATTTTGTTGGACACATGAGATTGCAACGAATGATGGTTCTTCAGGATTTGAATCTTCATTGTGCGTGACAACGATTTCTTCATCAGGTTCTTGTACTTCAAGGTTTGTAGTATAGCTTCGTAATTGTATTAAACATTCTACACCTAACAATATATCAATTTCCTTGAGTGGTAGGGAAAATAAATATGTTTATAGCTCTAGTTCTTGTATATGGATTGAAACCTTATGACATTTTTTTATCTCTTTGACATTTCAACCTCTTATGAGCCCTTTAAGCTTCAGGGTTTTTGGGCATACTCTTTTTGTCATGTTTGTTGGTAGAGTAGTAGGCTTAATGTTCTTTCGTCTTGGAGACTAGTTTATATGCTTTGGAAGGTGTGGTGGAACATATTTTGCAGTGACTTGTTGTTTTTGATCTTTTGAAGAATTGCTTTCTTCATTCTGATTTTGTTGGACACATGAGATTGCAGCGAATGATGGTTCCTCAGAATTTGAATCTTCATTGTGTGTGACAATGATTTATTCATCAGGTTCTTGTACTTCAACTTGCTTCCCCTCTACTATTTTATAGTAGCATAAGGACACATCTTCACATTTATGTCTTGGTGTCTAATTTTCTCAACACTTGCGACATTTTTTTTTTCATCCTTTTCTCTGACTCATTACTTGAAGTGTCTAATTCCTTCTCAACTTTATAAGTGTACAAATTATTGTTAAGGTATTTGTGTCCTGATGTCCATTTGTCTCCATGATACTTGCATTTCTCTGTTTCTTTTTTTCGTGGGTATTGTTGTTGGTCTTCATCTACCTTGAATGATGACATTTTGAACTTTGTTTTTGCTCAATAATCTTTCCCCCGTGTCTAGCTTCTTCAATGGTTTTAGGTTTGTATAATTTTAATTTTGTAGGGATATACTCCTTAAGACCACACCTATACATTTTAAGTAGCTATCATCATTAAATCCTCTTTGTCTTGTAGCTAATATTTCCCATTCATGGGTGTATTCGCTTATAGATCCTGTTTGCTTGAGATGAACAAATTTTTCATAGACATCATCTTCTTCTTTGTCATAAAACCTTTTTAGCAAGATATCCACAAAATTTTTCCAGAGGAAAAAATGAGCTTCACACTTATTGGACCACCATAGGAACCAATCATATGCCTCAACTTCCAAATTTATGGATCCTGCCATGATTTTATCTCGTTCATCTATTAGGGGGTTCGACTAAAAAATGGCTTCCATTTTATTAACCCACACAATAACACCTCTATCGTTTTTACCATCGTATTTTGGGAGCTCTTTCTTAATTCATTGATAACCTTTTTCTTGGAATTTTGTACAATACTAACTACTTGAGAAGTGTATTTGTGGCATTTGCGGAATTTCATGATGTGTTTGCGCAGTTTCTTTATTTGGGATATCTTCGCTTTTTGGAGTCTTGGGACTTTGTGTTGGTTCTTGAGTAATTAAAGGATTCAAATATGAATTAACCCTTCCCATTAACTGGTTCTGCATTCCTAGCCACATTCTTTCAATCTTATCTATTTTTTTAATATTGCTTTCTAATTACTCTTGAGTTACAATTATCCTCTTTTCACCTTCTCCTGACTCCGTCTGCTTCTTTTCAACATTGTTGATGCGACATCGTACTTATCGAGTTCTTCTTGATATTTTTTTGAATCGGCGTCCTCATTATTATTGTTCCCCATTTTGGTTTTGTTTTTCTTTTTGGCAAAACCGGTTTTTTTTTTTTAAATAATATTTTGATTTATATAGTTATATAATTATATATTATTAATTAACAATAATTATATTTTATAATATTATATAATTAATCATTATATAATTAATGAAAACTTATATATATATATATAATTATATATAATATAATATATATATATATTATATATAAGTTTATGATGTGCAAAAAAACAAAAAAGCCAACCCACATCACTAAGGCCAATGGGATGTCACGAGGCTAAATTGGCGGTTCGGCTCAAAGAATGAGACACAAATTTCGATGGGGACAAGGAATAATGACAAACGATGGCGATGATTCAGGTGAATGCTATAAGCTATGAAAAAATGGAACTGGAAGGTTGGGAATAGGATGTTGTAACACCCTCCTCCCACATCTACCCAAGCAACCGACTAGCCGAGGTAAACATGCGACGAGAGGCAACTATGATAAGATTCAACCTCCTTGGTGACTTTAAGGAAATGGAATCGACAGAACATCACATACAATCATCCAACATCATCCAAATAACCTTCTGAAGACAAATCAACCACTTAGCCTGCATATCCCTGGGTCCCACTTTTGTTTGAGAGACTTAAGGGAAGGGTAACGCTCCCTAGACACTGCCCAAGCGAGTTAGTTTCAGGGCTAACGCTCCCTAAACGTTGCCCAGGTGCTTTATAATGCTTCTCAGTCACTGCCCAAGCGAGTTAGTCTCAACACTAATGATAGCATTCCAGGATTTGAGCCACCTTTTTCAACCCAGAGCCCGTGACACTGCCCAGAATAGAGTGACCACTTCGAATTAGTAAGGATGCAAGGAAACAATGCTGCAAAAGCAATAATGTGAACAATATCATCACCATAACCCTATTAGCCATGCCATGCATTTCGTCAAACATATCATCAACATGTAACCTACAGGTGTAAACAACATAATTAAGTGTAGGGATCTCATACTTATTTGGGAATCGCTACGAACCATTGTTCCCTCATGCCATTTGCTACATTATCCTCCATTAACTCATAAACACGTTATCCATTCATATACAAGTAAAAACATGCTGAGAGCCATACATAGCTGCTGTCATGAAATGTGCATATAACTAGCATAATAGGAACAAAAATGCAATAAACATATTAGCCATCAAATCCATAAATACATCAGTACCTTTACACATGAAAATTAAGGGAATGGATTTCTCATTAATGAATAAAATGAACCAACCGGAGATGGGACTACCACGTTCCACCCGACCGTAGAATGGTTGAGCCAGATCTCTCTTCAGCCATTCACCCCCGTGCCATATTCCAAGCATGAATGCGGGATCTCATAGAACACATCAATCAAACCTCATCCAGGGCTTCTAGAGGCCATCCACCTCAACCCATCAAACAATGATTCCACCTCACGGTCAGACATCACCAAAAAACATCATTAGATTGGTCTCCATCGAATCTATTAAGGGCTTCTAGAGTGTTTGTCTAACCAAGGCTTCGAGAACTAGTAACTCAACCCACATCTTATGCAGGGCTTCTAGAGCGTTTTTCCAATCAAGGCTTCCAGAACTAGTAACTCAACCCAAGCCGTTACAGGGCTTCCAGGACTAATAACTCAACCCAAGCTAAGGAAACATGAGAACCAACCAAAACAAAGCAATGAAAGTAAACCCACAATCACCATGGCTATTCAGGAAATGGCAAGGCTAGGAAATTCATTGTTGATCCAGGCAATCCTCCATGCCAATGAAAGGTCACGACCAAGAAACCACATGCATGTGCCATGCATGCCAAAACTAGGGAAGAAACCATACAGGCAACTGGATACCTGCAAGAAAATCTGATATAGCTGCTGATGCCGATGCCCTCTTGCGCTTTCCTTCTCTTCCTTTGCCTTCTTTCTCCAAGAATCCAAGTATGCCACACCCTCCAAGAGTGCTCCATGAAAACTCAAAGTAGCCAAGAGTATGAGAGAGCTCCAAAATTGGACTGACAAAAGCTTACCAACTGATCCTCATAAGCCTTTTTATGAATGAGGCCTCTATTTTCTTCATTTTCCATTATTTTCCTTCATTTTTCTCCTCACATGCAACTTGTGACCTTTCACCTTCATTTTCTCCTAATTTACATTATTTTAATAAATAAATGTGCCAAAATGCCTTTTAATGCCTTAGTCATTGCCTTTGCCAATTTTATTAGGCATAAACAATCAAATGAACACCCCCTAGGATATCTTTCCCGACATTCAACTTGGAATACGTGTCCCAGTCATCCGTGGTTATTGTTTTTAACATTTATTACATGGAATTTTCACCAAGGTTGTTACAGAACCCTCTCCCTTGTGGGACACCATCCTTGGTGTTCAATCACACATATACCTCAACAACCTGCTAATAGAAGACATATTGTTCATGGAGCTTTATAACCCATCTCGATGCAGTATTTACAATGAAATATCTACTCAAGACATAACATCATGAAAACATGACAACATACCACATAGTGGAGTTTTATAACATAGCTCATTACGGTATTTACAATGATCATCCTGCTTAAAAACTCATATGACATCATAACGTCATGATAACATAATAACATAACACCCATACCACATAGTGGAGCCTTATAACACAGCTCGTTACGGTATTTCCTTCCATACACGGGTGTACGTATAACAACCTCATCAAAATATATATACCAAAACATATGCCAAATCATATACCAAACATATAACAATCATACACTAATCATCATAAGGCATATATCAAAACATCATATAGCATGTATCAACCAACATAAAGCATATATCAAATTATCATAAATCATATATCAACCATCATAAATAGTATATCAATCACCATAAATCATATACTAAACTGACATAAATCAAATACTAAACCATCATAAAGCAACTACCAAACCACCATAAGCAACCACCAAACCACCATATCAAGCTGCTAATTCTTGTAGTTGATTTCAACTACCCAATCGGGCATGTTCATGATTCCTGTACTACGCACATAACTTCCATTAGTTTAAAATAAATTAAAATAAATTCACATCATACCTCATTGGTAGCTCATCAATAAGGTACATTTGCAATCACGTTCGCTTCGTTTCACAATAAGTCAAACTAGCATATTTGACCAAATCAAC
The DNA here is from genome assembly GCA_000404065.3 of Pinus taeda. Taxonomy (NCBI): domain Eukaryota; kingdom Viridiplantae; phylum Streptophyta; class Pinopsida; order Pinales; family Pinaceae; genus Pinus; species Pinus taeda. The sequence continues at coordinate 14,841 of APFE031090577.1, read as the reverse complement.
ATGTATAAAAATATCACATTAGGTTAGCTCAAAACATAACCATCAAAATCATAAATCACATACAACCATCATAAATCAAAAGCATAGATCACATGTAATCATCATAGACCATAATCATAAATCACATGCATACTAAAACCAAAATACAATATCGATACTTATCCTTTCATCAATCCTTAGCTTCTACCTTCGTCTTTATTCTGTATGCACTCCGGATCAGTTGCTACACCTGACAAATACCTAATGCCTTCTCCTCAACCATGTGCATAGAGACATAGTGTGCAACACACACATACGACCACACGATATACCACACCATGCAATACATGCATCTACACCTGACATACAACACATACACCTACACCCAGTATATACAATACAATGCATCCATCTATACCTGATGCGCAATACCACCCAATACATGTACCTACATAGAGTACAACACAACGAGTACACACGCTGTAATGCCACGACTACATGATGCACATACATAATACTGTATGCCCATAACATAGAAAGGATGACATGCACACAATACCACATGTACACTAGTACCATATGTACAACATGTACACTATACCACTGGTACACCGCACCACATACACAATGTGTGCACAACATCACATGTACATGGCACCACCTGCACAACGTGTACATAATGCCGCATGTACACTACACCACTATAAAATGCGTACGCAATACCACATGTACACAGTAACACACACATGACATGTACACGACAGCACATGTACATAGCACCACATGCACGACATGTACATAGCACCACATGCACACAACACCACTTTTACAATATGTACATAGCACCACATGCACATGACACCTCTTGTACAATCATGCACACCACACCATATGTACATAGTACCAATGTACCACATGCACGCAACACCACTTGTACATAGCACTGCATATCCAACACGTACATAGCATCATCTGTACACAACACTGCATATCCAACATGCACATAGCACCATATGCACACAACACCACATATCCATCATGTACACAATACAATATGTACACAATACCACATATAATCAAAAGCATAGATCACATGTAATCATCATAGACCATAATCATAAATCACATGCATACTAAAACCAAAATACAATACCGATACTTATCCTTTCATCAATCCTTAGCTTCTACCTTCATCTTTATTCTGTATGCACTCCGGATCAGTTGCTACACCTGACAAATACCTAATGCCTTCTCCTCAACCATGTGCATAGAGACATAGTGTGCAACACACACATACAACCACACGACATACCACACCATGCAATACATGCATCTACACCTTACATACAACACATACACCTACACCCAGTATATACAATACAATGTATCCATCTATACCTGATGTGTAATACCACCCAATACATGTACCTACACAGAGTACAACACAACGAGTACACACGCTGCAATGCCACGACTACATGATGCACATACATAATACCGTATGCCCATAACATAACATGGATGACATGCACATAATACCACACGTACACCAGTACCATATGTACAACATGTACACTGTACCACTGGTACACTGCACCACCTACAAAACGTGTGCACAACATCACATGTACATGGCACCACCTGCACAACGTGTACACAATGCTGCATGTACACTACACCACTATACAATGTGTACACAATACCACATGTACACAGTAACATACGCATGACATGTACGCGACACAACATGTACATAGCACCACATGCACGACATATACATAGCACCACATGCACACAACACCACTTTTACGATATGTACATAGCACCACACGCACATGACACCTCTTGTACAATCATGCACACCACACCATATGTACATAGTACCAATGTACCACATGCACACAACACCACTAGTACATAACACCGCATATCCAACACGTACATAGCATCATTTGTACACAACACTGCATATCCAACATGCACATAGCACCATATGCACACAAAACCACATATCCATCATGTACACAATACAATATGTACACAATACCACATATCCAACATGTACATAACACCATTTATACCCAGTATTGAATATGTAACATTCATACAACACTATCTGTACCATCTTGTACATAACACTGCATAAACAACATGTACACATATTATATGTACACAACACCGCATGTGCACACATCATATATGAAATATGTACAACATATACAATATATGCACAATAGTAGTACCACACATCCAAAACCATACTATCCTTACCAAGAAACCTTGCTTCCCGTGTCTTATCCATGCTTACCCTAGCATGTCACAAACCACACTGCTTTCACTTTGTTGATGTATCCTTAAACATTACCTATCATAACATAAACATAGGCATAACACAAGTATACAATACCAAATCATATCCACATGATACTGACCTCATATATTTGTGGTGACTATTCCCAATTGATTTCTCATGAACTAGGAATCTCTTCATGCTATTCACCTGTATAAGAAATCATTCCACCACAAGAATGATCCTAACAACCCTGTCAAACAACGACATATATATATATAATATAATTATATATAATATATATATATAATCATTAGCTTAAAAAAATCATCATCCTGTCAAACAACGACATATATACATACATACATCTATACATATATAAACATCAACATAATCATGATCATAACAAAATTTCCAGATAACATAAGGTCTAGGTTAAGAGAAATTCCTTTATTCATGCAACACATGCGCAACATTGAGAACAATAGTTCCCAACATAGCCAAGGCATATGACGCCTCAAATCCATTTACTTTACCTTTTCATATTACCTTCCTCATGACTATATTGCTACCATCCATTTACCACAATGGACCCAGCCAGTCCAACCGACAGTCATAGTCTTACCTTTTGCTGCGGTTACTCATGGACAGAGCTTCATTTGAGTCGTACATCACCTATCAAGTACCACATAGCTCTCCTTGAGCTACATTAAGTCTTCCTCTTTCCCAACGAACTCCCAAGACTCAAAACACAAAAGGCAAGACAAGAAACAAACAAGAAGAAGACCATAAAAACCAACAACAACATGACTCTGCAAACAAAGTGGCATAGCTATGCACCAGACACAATCAAAATTGCAAATCAAGCACAACAATTGCAAAAGGCCAAAAGCACAAGACTAACAACAAACCCCTGACTCAATCCCCATGGTTCCCAAGGAAAACTCAACCTAAGTCTTCTTCAAGATTTCATGGAAATTTCCTTTTCCATGCAATTCCCTGCACCATATTGCCATAAACACATAATTGTAAGTGCATATATAGTATAACAATACACTAGTTACCTTATCTTGTTGTGCCAAGCATATTGCTTGCAACTGAACACATCCATGCCATCTCTCAAGGGACTCCAATCCTTTAATAGATCCACCTGTAGCTAAAGACTAGCTAAAGACTAGCTAATATACTTGTCAAGTACATGTTCATGAGTATAGCACATATCCACATAATGTCAGATAAAATCAAGGTTAAGAAGACTCCCTGTGTGCAAAGAACTCATTCGTTTGGAATTAGGGTTTCCAAACATAGTCAAAGGAATTCTTTCCCCATTCCTTTCTTTTACCATTTTTTTTTTACCTTACTGCAATGAAGTCTTATTATGCATTATCACATCATCCAACTATTAGTTATGTCATCACATCAACTATTACCTTGTCACGCTAATACCATGCATGTTTCCTGCAACTTCTTACACATGTCAACTACATGTTCCAAATATCAAGACAATCATATTTATCAATTTGAAATCAACATTTAGCAATATTGACAATCATGTCATAATCCGTAGTCAACCTATAGTCATTAGACATAATGCTACAACTATCACCTACTACACTTAAGTACATATCAACTATCTTGACACCCATGTGTTAGTACAATTATCTTAAAACAAGATCATTGAAACACACACTTATATTATGAAATTCATAAAACATTCAAACAACTTAAAAGCATACCATGTTAAATAAATCAACTAGACGACATAATATGCACTAAACACTCAAACACCAAATGGATATCATAATCAAACAATCAAGCACAAGGTAGATGGCATACACAAGTTCATACCTTAATGTATCTCAGAGGGGGAAATCTTTTCTACACAATCAATCCATATTAGCACGATATATCTTCACAATATATTAACCCGAACATAAATAAGATCATGATATCCAAAAATTCATTAACTAATATGTTTACACCATAACTCATACACAATTATCAGTTATGCGTCGCAATCACCTATGTACGATCAGTCTAGATTAGTACAACACAATGCAACATGATAAATCAACTCATACCTGAATGTCGTAACCCTAACCATCTGCATAGGTCAAACCAGGTTAACACAATACATATAACATCAAGATATTCAATGAAATGAGCATAACCATCATGCATATGACCAACCCAAATTACCACATCAAGGTTTCAATAAAATAACCCTAATAATCAAGTTAATAACATATAAAAACAATAAGCTATCTATCATGCTCATCAACAATATATAACATAATCATCAAGTTATCTAACATGAACAACAAAAGAAATTCATACAACCATAGGTTACTATCATTCATTACTATCTGACACGTGCATATAAATACACTAACCATCTAACATATATCATGAATGTAACCATAACATTAAATACATGTTCATAAACCTAATGTATATAACCCTAATGCATATAATAATCCTTAACTTATGTACCTGCATTCCAAACATACCATACCCGTATGATGCTCTGCTCTTATCCCAAAGTATAATGCCGCAATATCATTATAATGATCAACATCTCCTACACTATCTCAGCCAACACATTATCATAATAACAACCAACAACATCATGATGGCCTAAATTGCATACAATGACTTCACAAGGCATGTTTGACCTACTATACATGCACCTACTATACATGCATAACAACTGCATATACACACATAAAAAATGAGTACCAAACCATATACACATCATTCCAAGTGGAGTCCATTCATTAATGCATGACCATATCAACTACACAAACCATGACCTCATGCATGACAACAACCATTACTCCACTGTACACATTTCCACATGCAACTAGCAATATGCATAAGTAATGCCAAATCAACTACAGCTACGCATAAATGTATGTAGTCGAACATAAGCTATCAAATATTGTAATCAACCTACAAGACTGATACATGTAATTAAAATATTCAAAAATGTAATCTAACATACAAGGATGTAAGTAGGTATCGTGAAATCAACATATAAGCGACATATAATCCATACACAGTCAATCACATACTTATTTCAAATACATTTCATGAAATCAATATCAAATTCTCCGTGACAACCATAGTACAACCATAATCAATCATCAAGCTAATGCTACAAGCACATGAAATACAAGTATACAAGACACACATGCAACTGACATGCATTCATGACCAACACAAATTCAACCCATTCAGTCCGAGAGTCGAACCATGCTCTGGTACCACTCTATAAAACCCTTCTCCCACATTTATCCAAGCAACCAGCCAGCTGGGGTAAACATGCGACAAGAGGCCACTATGATAAGATTCATCCTCCTTGGTGACTTTAAGGAAATGGAATCGACGGAACATCACATATAGTCATCCAACATCATCCAAATAACCTTCCGGAGACAAATCAACCACTTAGACTGCCTATCTTTGGGTCCCACTGTTGTTTGAGAGGCTTAAGGGAAGGGTAATGCTCCCTAGACACTGCACAAGCGAGTTATTTTCATGACTAACGCTCCCCATACACTGCCCAGGTGCTTTATAACGCTTCCCAAACACTGCCCAGGTGAGTTAGTCTCAACACTAATGCTAGCATTCTAGGATTTGAGCCACCATTTTCGGCCTAGAGCCCGGGACACTGCCTAGAATGGAGTGATCACTTGGAATTAGTAAGGATGCAAGGAAACAATGATGCAAAAGCAATAATATGAACAAGATCATCACCAGATCCCTACTAGCCATGACATGCATTTCGTCAAACATATTATCAACATGTAACCTACAGGTGTAAACAACATAATTAAATATAGGGATGTCATACTTATCTGAGAATCGCTATGAACCATTGTTCTGTCATGCCATTTGCTGCATTATCCTCCATTAACTCCTAAACACATTATCCATTCATATACAAGTAAAATCATGCTAAGAGCCATACATAGATGCTACAATGAAATGTGCATATAACCAACATAATAGGAACATAAATACAATAAACATATTATCCATCAAATCCATAAATACATCAGTACCTTTACGCATGAAAATCAAGGGAATGAATTTCTCATTAACGAATAAAATGAACCAATCGGAGATGGGACTACCATGTTCCACCCGACCGTAGAATGGTTGAGCCAGATTTTTCTTCAACCATTCACCCCCGTGCCATATTCCAAGCATGAATGCGGGATCTCATAGAACACATCAATCAAAACTCATCTAGGGTTTCTAGAGGCCATACACCTCAACCCATAAAACAGTGATTCCACCTCATGATCGGACATCACCAAAAACCATCATCAAATTGGTTTCCATCGAAGCCTTCTAGGGCTTCTAGAGTGTTTTTCCAACCAAGGCTTCCAGAACTAGTAACTTAACACACAACTTATGTAGGGATTCTAGAGCGTTTGTCCAACCAAGGCTTCCAGAACTAGTAACTCAACCCAAGCCGTTACAGGGCTTCTAGAGCGTTTGTTCAACCAGGGCTTCCAAGACTAATACCTCAACCCAAGCTAAGGAAACATGAAAACCAACCAAAACAAAGCAGTGAAAGTAAACCCACAATCACCATGGCTATCCAGGAAACGGCAAGGCTAAGTAATCCACTGTCGATCCAGGCAATCCTCCATGCCAATGACAGGTCACAACCAAGAAACCACATGCATGTGCCATGCATGCCAAAACTAGGGAATAAACCATACAAGCAACTTGATGTCTGCAAGAAAATATGATGTAGCTGTTGATGCCGATGCCCTCTTGTGCTTTCCTTCTCTTCCTTTGCCTTCTTGCTCCAAAAATCCAAGTATGCCACACCTTCCAAGAGCGCTCCAAGAAAACTCTAAGTAGCCAAGAGTATGAGAGAGAGAGAGAGAATAATGAGAGAGCTCCAAAATTGAAATGACAAAAGCTTATCAACTGATCCCCATAAGCCTTTTTATGAATGAGGCCTCTATTTTCTTCATTTTCCATTATTTTCCTTCATTTTCCTCCTCACATGCAACGTGTGACCTTTCACCTTCTTTTTCTCTCTAATTTACATTATTTTAATAAATAAATGTGCCAAAATGCTTTTTAATGCCTTTGCCAATTTCCTTAGCCATAAACAATCAAATGAACACCCCCTAGGATGTCTTGCCCAACATTCAGCTTGGAATACGTGTCCCAGTCATCCGTGTTTATTGTTTTTAACATTTATTACATGGAATTTTCACTAGGGTTGTTACAGATGTGGTCGGGGAATCAACATAGATGTCGGGATAGTGGGGACAACGATATGTGACAACAGAGAGACAAGGTAGCGACAACAAGGACAGTGAGTCGACGACGAAAAATGGAATGGAAAAACAACGGAGGGACCACAGGGTATAGGGTGTTGTGGGATACCAATGTTAACACAACCGTTGACGAAAAGACAGTGAAGAGCATGGTCAGCAAAAGAAAGTGACAACGAAATAACGATTTCGATGGAAGAAAAATATGATGGCGGAAAGCAGACGGTTCATTGTAACGCATAATGACATAGTGAAAGAAGAGTTATGCAACACGAGAAGTGTTTTTGAGAGTAAACCCGCTCCAATACCACTGTTAAAGACAAAAATGCCAATAGTGCAAATAGTTGTGTAGATTCTGTAAATGTGTGTAATAAGTAATTTTATTATTGAATAAAAATTGAATGTATAATACCTTCATGGCGGTTTGCCTATATAGACAGTGATTAGTCATGAAGGATGAATATTCATGTCTTTTAACTATTTACCTCTTCATAAATAATAATATTTTAATAATTACTTACTTAATTATTTAATTATTTTAATATTATTTATGTAATTAATATTTTTATGAATATTTTATTCATATCAATTTTTTCCTTTAGAAAAAATTGCCATTGGCATCACCCTCTCCCCCTTTCTAATACATGTGAGAGCTATGGCAATGGCATTTTTTTTTCCTTTAAAAACATGGATTTGGATTGGAATGGAGGGAAAGCAATATTGGGCATTGCCCCTCCACACCAACGATCCTAAAAATGCACAGGCACAACTATTGCAACAAGAAAACTAATACTTACTCTGCATACTTTAAATAGATCCACATCAAAAAAAATTGAAACAATATTGGAACCAATAAAATTTGCATGCTTCTCAATAAACCTACATAAAAAAATTGAAAATATATTTAAAAATAAAAATAAAAAGTATTACCTTTGCATATTTCTAAATAAAATCACATCGGTAAAAAATAAAAATTGAAGCACCAATAGAACCATTATTCAGTCTGCATCTTTCTAAATAAATCCACATCAAGAAAGATCCGACTCTTCACCATTTTATTGAGATGTCCTTCTAGACTGCGTTATCGGCTGAGTGATATTTTTTAAATCGAAGTTCGATTTCAATTTGCTTTTTCGCCATGGACGCATTGAAGCGAAAAGAGTTGCGTTAGAGGAAGTGGTTGAATACTAAGCATATACCTATAACTAATATTTGGGTAAGAAAAGGGTTTTGAACAATATCAACAATAAAGGAGGTACATGCATTACATCATTTAAATTTGTTACCAATGCAATCAATATGGTTGGATCATCTTCTTCTAAGAGAAATTGACAAAATTCTTGTCAAGGGCCAAAGAATAATTCTCCTTGGGTCACATGAGAAAAGATGGTTCTTAATAGCTAAGGGCTCTTCAAGTCATAGAAAATGTTTTCCTTGTGCAATTACTTGAGCCAATTTTTTTTGGAGGAGGTAAAATACCCCTATCTAGAGGGAGTGTAGATAGACCACAAAATCTAAGGATAATTGGGAAAACAAATTACCTAAGAAGAAAAGGGTGTTATAGGTTAAGATCAAGTACAAAATGCTTATCTCCATTTCCTATCATTACACTTTTTTGTTCTCTTGTTGAAGTTAGAGTATGCCCTACTTTTCAAGCCTTGAGATAAGAGCGCTTTTAGAAAAAATGGAAGTGGTTAAACTATTTTTAACTAAGGGACTTAGGCCTTTTCCTCATAATTCATAACACTTAACCATTCGAGCTAACCCATCAAACTATATTATATTATATTGATAATATACATTTGTTTATTGTAATACATAAACATATAACTTTTCTCTTTTCAATTGCTAAAAATTGAAATTTGTTGTTGACGCAACAAGTTGCTAATAACTCTTAATACATTACAAAGCACTTATTGAAAACCAGTAGTGATTTATGGTGAAATAGGAACTTGAAATTAAAAAATGGAAAAGTAGTTGTAATTACACCATCTAAGTTGGTCCATTTTTTTTTTAGTTCTTTATCTATGTTCAATTTGACAACTAAATTCTCTAATATTAACTCATATAATTGTGGACATGTATTTCACATATCTCAAAGAGTCCCTGAAAATCTCAAGCATGTATTTTATTATCAAAGACAATATTTTAATGAAGTGAAATGATTCGTTAGCAAGACAAGAAAGGGATGTCCATATTTTTATAAATTTGAAATCCATTGCAAACCTTACTAAGAATTCCAATTATGCCATGATACCAATTAGCTATAAAATAAAAGTTGTTAGAGTTATTACATCGATGAAATTTGGAGAATTCTGGGTCTAAGCGAGATGGCTGTACCAAAGAACACCTGTGCGTCAACCGACATGCACTTAGGTCACAAGGGATGGAAGCCACTGAGCAAAAACAGTTCCAATGGCCGCATGGTGCCCACGCCCTTTGCAGGGAGGCCCATGTCCCGAACTCTCCGGCGATCCACATGCCCATCCATATTCCTGAGCACAAAGAACCCCATGGGTCAGGAATATTGTGGAACAACGTATCGAGGGGTGGTGATGGGCTGCAGAGATGTCCACCTGAGCGGCATGACAAGCAAAGGGCATGCGGAAAACAGAGATGGAGCGCACACGAAAGAGACAGTGAGGGTTTCTGCAACTATATGTTTTGCGTTGTTTCAGCCCCAAGGTCAAGGGATTTTCGACGCTCATAGTGCTGGATCTAGCAGCTTATACGCCATAGACTCTGAGGTAAGAGACAACTTACCTTTCATTCACCTTACTCAGAATCCCGTGTCTGGCTACGCTGTATTTGTATGGCCATTGAACGAATCTAGGTCGACCTATCCCGCCATGGAAGGCAGTAATATTCTCAGATCCGTTAATGACCTAATAGATCAGGCACTCAGAGGACCGAGTAGCCCACACAAAGTCCAGATCTGGGGGCATACAATCGCCAAGACACTTCTCTGTCCTGAATCATAGGCCCAAAACGCAAAAGAAGGCATGAAAGGAAAGCTGAACGACGGTGATCTAGTGGTTTGGAACAGGACGACCTGGGCAACAGATCGAAGCCATTCTCAGACGAATCCATACTCTATAGTGATGGATCTCACACAATTTTTCATCAAAACACCGGAAGGCGGGCATTATTGCTTGAGGCTTTGGAAGGGCTGTAGGATCCAGGATCTAAGATATAAAATACAAAGCCTTCTTGGTATACTAGTACATGGGAAAAATATGATCTACATGGGACACAACTTACATGATAACTACACCCTTCAAGATTACAACATAACTTCAGACTCGACCATCATCATCAATCTCTGTCTGCGGGGTGGATGTTCTAGAACTAGCCCAAAGAACATAGGCTCCTTCAAGGACACAGTCAAGGGTAAAGGGAAAGTGCAGACCAATCCTGCAACAACCCCTAAACTTCCCGGGCTCTACATTGTAGAACAAAAAACTGAGAATCCTGCTCTCACCATTGCAATGCCTGAGGTAAATGCTTTATTCTCAGATCTATATTCCCACTCAGTTATTTGTAGATTTAATGGTTTCTGGCCCAAATCTGACATTCTGCACCACTGGATTCACACTACATGGACACTAAACTGTGAAATATACTTATGCCCTAAGGGTTTTTTTATAGTAAGATTTAATACAAAGCAGGAAAAGGAATATATCCTCAATAAGGGGCCATGGTTCTGGGGCAGCGCAGGACTCTTCATGACCCCTTGGTTTCCAGATTTCGATGCCAACACAATGGTGGCATTAAAGATGCCAATCTGGGTTAGGTTGCACAACCTTCCATTACACTTCTAGCACCACAAGGTTTTAATTGCTATAGGGAACACCTTGGGAAAATTTTTAAAGATTGATGGAGACAGACTCACAAAGGGTATATTTACCTTCGTCAGAATTTGTGTTGAAGTAGATCTCAGTCAAGGACTACCAGAAAGTATAAAACTGAATTTCAATAATACACAGTGGATACAACCCTTGGATTACGAAAATACAACGTTCTGATGCCATGGATGTCTACAAACAGGCCACCTCCTCAGTGCTTGTCCACAGGCAAGAAACATCCCCAAATGGAACAAGCAGCAACAGAGGAAGCCTAAAGGATGGAAACATATAGAGCCACTGGATGAAGAAGAAGACACAACAGAGACTACAGAACATAAAGCAGAAATGGATGAACAAAAAGTCCAAACAACACACTAAAGAAAGAGGAAGCCCCCAATAACCCTTTGCAGCAACAAGCTTCCCAACCAACAGGAAAGGAAATATCTGGCAACAAGAGAACTCATGGATCAGAAGGATCTGAGTCGGACAAGGACTCTCCCATAACTACAACCAAAAATTAGCAATCCATTGTAACTACTACCCCCAACATTGGAGGATGGCGAAAGGTGGAGAAAAAGAAAGGGAGAAAAGAATAATTTTTTTTTTTTATTTTTTATTTTTTTATTATCTTTTGGTTTCTGTGAAAACCAGAATAGATCATCTGCATATGATTTTTAGCATCTACAAAATGTGATTTTGTCTTATGAATAAAAGTACGACTTTTTCCACGGGAAAAAAAAACATCGATGAAATTTGCATAAGATGTCAATAGGGCCACAATGAAAAGTTAAGGATATTTGTGGTTCTATTTTATCTTCTTCATTTAACCAAGTCACTAAGTCATTGCTATGACATCTTCTTTATGAGCTTTATCACTTCAACCTGTAATTATGCATATATTATGTCTAATTTCTCTTAATTCTATGTTGTTAGAAAGCTTCAAATTCTCCACTCAATTCCCACAACAATATCCTTACTTTCTCATAGAGTTAAATAGTTTATCACATAAAAAATGCATTCCCATCATAATACTAGATTGATCTTACCTATTTTAGCGTTGTGTTGAATTCCAACATTGTTAACATTAAAATTAATAAGGTAAGGGCGACCCCATAAATTTTCTTAGTTTGCAGGGACAAATCCATTAATTTTAAAAGCTTTTGGAGAATTTATCCTAACATTGTAAAGTATCAAGCCATTGTCACTTCTAAGAAGGTCATCACTTAGCTTATGCCACTCCTTCCCATGGAAAGGGTTGCAACAAAAAGCTAATTATTCCTTCTATGAAGGCCCTAACTAGTGCGAGCTTGATGAATTGTGACAATCCAAGGCAAATTTGAAGCCTGCAATGATATAACTCATAATTTACTCAACTTCTTTCTTTTCCATACTTCCTCTACTTCCACAAACTAATGATAGCTCACTTAGTTAAGTTGCTAATCTTCCACCCCTTCTTAATCTTTAACCATTTTCCATCTCTCCGATTTTAGTTTTTATCAAGGCATTTTTCATTTTGAAAGCCTCTTCTTCTATTTCTTCAATCAAATTTCGCGTTTTAACAACCAAAGAAGGTTTTTTGTATTTTCTTTTTTAAATTGGAAATCTTTTTTCTCTTTTTCTTCATCGTCTTCAACCATCAAACATGAGTTGCCTGGTACCAAACATTAATTAATATATATAAAGCACACTAGCATAAACGATCTTAGCTTTGGATCTTTTAAGCACTGAGATACTTACATCTTAATTTTTTTTTATACCTCATGATGATGAATGTATCCAAATTAAGATGGATCTGCATTGGTTGACTTGAATGGACTACCAATCAAATTAAAACCAATTCATCTAAATATAAATATATAGTTGCCATATACAACAAAGATATGTATTTTCGGTAAAGTTACCATACTTATTGTGGGATGTATGGATCAATCCTTCCATAGGCTCGCTATGGAAACAAATGGAGTTGGATTTTTTTTGAAATAATTTAATGCTTCACTTACTAACATAAACATCATGGACAACCCCCAGGGGGAAGCTCAATTAGTAATTTCCATGATAAGAAGTGTTATGTAAACTATAAGATTCAAGGTTCGAATCCCCCTAAGTAACACGTACTTGTAGGAGGGGCATCAATAGGAACCTAGAGGTGTAGTGGTAGTGATCATAATTAACCTTGTGTTATGTGAGAATGAAATCGGTTTATTTACTGGCAAGGTTGTACATATGTTATTTAAAAGTTCATAGATGTTTTGTTAATCTAAAATGGAATAGGGTGAATGAATCTTGTTTTCATGCCTAACCTTGGTTGAGTGTTAGGTCCCTATAATACTAGTGATTACCCCATTACTATTGTAGTTGTATCCCTTATTAATATTGTTGTGCCCCTATTGTCCCCATATTGTTATTACTGTGCCCCATAGAATCCCTCTATTGTTATTTTGTGGCTTTATATTATTATTGTTTGGTCAGTTGGGTTATATTGTGACTCCTTAGAATTCTATATATAGAAAGGAGGTTTTGTCATTTGAATCATCGAAGAATTGTTCATTTGTGTAATGTAAAGGAGGTTTCCCCCTCAAAGAGGCTGAATTCTAAGGTGTTCAACTATCTTTTCTATATTTTTGTGAGCTGGTTTCATAACATTTGGTATCAGAGCATTGTATTCTAAGGTTTCGCTGCTCCAAATAGGTCATCATGGAATTTTTGCTATAGCTTTTTTCTGCGATGTTTCAGAAGCTAAGAAAAACCTATTTGAGACGAAATCACACTGAACCTCGGGTCCAAATTTAAGAGCTTTTTCCACTATATTTATGGAGATATGATATGAGGAAGTTGGTCTTTTTGCAGACTCCTGAATTACATTCCAAACAGGTGACCTGGGGAAAATCGTCATAACTTTCTCTTTGAGCATCAGATTGAAATTTAGTAAGAAGGTACGGAAAGAGGACATAATTTAGTTTCTTTTATATATTTTTCAGAGCCAAAGGTCAAAACAGTGACTCGTGGCACGTCGTACAAGTTCACTCTAATGAACTAGTCTATAATCAGGTCACTGTGGTAGATTTGGCATAACTCTTCCCTGGAGAATCCAATTTGGATCAGATTGGTGACATTGGAAAGAGGACACAGAGGGTTACTGCATGTCACAATTTTAGAACTAGATGATATGAAATTACAAAGATACATCAGATTCAATATCAAGCTCCTACAAAGTGAAAAAATGTGTGTAGTTTTTTTTTTTAATTTTTGCATAAGCTTGGTTTGAAAAATTAGTTTGAAGGAATTCAAAGGGCATAGTAAAACATTATTATCAATAATTGATGCCTCGAGGAAAGAAAATGCAAACACCTAGTAAGCAACCTGAAAGCTCTAGCATGACTCATGAAGAAGAGGAAGAAATGCAACATGATATATCAAAATT
>APFE031090574.1:1920-19524 GCA_000404065.3 Pinus taeda | reverse complement strand
ACCCAAAAAGCATACACAAGCCAAATGATCTCCTTTGCTTTATATAGGCAAGCTCTTCCTCAAATCATGGACCAATACCACGGGCCAAAACCATAACAAACCAATACCATCAACTCAATACTAGGGATCAACACGTCTCTCGAGATGCCATGGTCCAAAAACCATAGGTTCAAATTCCAAGGACTAACTACCATGGACCAAAGTTAAGTTTTCCCACATGAAATAAACTTTTCTCTGCATAAAATTCCGTGAACTTTTCTCCTACGTACTTCTTAATTCTCATCATATTGAGAGCCATGCCATGGGTGTTGCCATCAAGTACAACATCTGTAACATATATCCATACCAGAAAGATAATGCCAACACTAGAATGGAAGGAATGAGGCCATGAAGCCGAGGATCACCAATCATATCAACATCCAGCATGTATAAATGCTTTGAGGGATTGTGGCCTACTTAAATTCTTTTAGACCCCAGGGCTAAGGGCATAGATGGAGTTATTGCCTTATCTAATCAGCCTTTTGGATGTAGATCGTGAGATCTTCATCATCAAAGGACGGGAGCTAGAACTAGAAGAAATGAACATTTACTTCATCATGGGATTGTATCATCGAGGGGAATCCATTCAACTCTTTGGATCCCACCAAGGAAGTGAAAATATGAGGAATCTGGTCCATAGATATTGTCCTGGTGTCGAGATAACAAATGGAGGCAAGGTGAAAATTGCAACTATCACCAATAACCTTGTCCTAAGAACAATATTTTTCACCATGGCACGTGTATCTAGCATGCAAGCTCTTCACGAGGCTTCCAACTCTCAATTCCAGTATGTTATTTCTTGTTTGACTCCCACTATTTTCAACTAGTGTGGAGGCCTTTTGGCGAACATGAAGCACCAACTGACCAAGGGAAAACACAGACACTTGAAACAATTCGGGTTTGGTTCCATACTAGTGACCTTTTTTTTGGAGTGAATACCACTCTTGTGGTACCAGTGGGAAGAAGTACCACCTCTTAGCCCCCAAGTTCTAAGGCTCATGAAATGGAGCCAACTCATGCCTCAAGGAGGCACGGGCCAACATATATACTACCCTCCATAGTTATTTACATGGCTTGAATGCTAATTAATTATGGTGGATGACTATGCTTATGCCAATATGAATTTCAGAGGGGATCCAGATCTACCTTTGCCACTAGGGGAGTAGTGGACCGACCCAGGTAAAAACTTGTTTTTTCGATTTTTTTCAAGTTTTTTATAATTCTTATGAGAATTTAATCTAAGACTCAATTTATGACAATGAGCAGATGTGGGATGAGAAAGACCACCAACCATGTCGCCAATAGCACGACGAGCTTCCCATCCAATAGTGGCTGCAAACTACGAAGAAGGGGATGACCCCTTAGCCAAGATGGAGTACAACTTGGAGGAAATCACTTGATGGATTCTAGATTATGCCACCATTGATGATGTTCCACTGCGTTGGCAGAGACATACATTCAGAGTCTCTATGAGACTGCTTTAGTTGTTAGGTTGAGTGATCAGAGCATCGCATGCTACCATGAGCATCACAGAGTTTGATAGCTCTTCTTGTCTTTTACACATTTTGTAGGCTTTGAAAGCCAAGTGTCTCATAACACTCTATTTTTTGACATTTTGATGTTAACACTCCGGTAAATGCAAAATATATATATATATATATATATATATATATATATATATATATATATATATATATATATGTGTGTGTGTGTGTGTGTGTGTGTGTGTGTGTGTGTGTGTGTGTGTTTTCTTTCTACTTATGTGTTCATAACATGATTTAATTTTACAAATGACACAAATGCCTATCAAGAACAAAATTTTCTAATGCATCAATTAATGTATTTAATTTCCTTGGAATATGTTGATGTTATGTAGATACATATGCAATATTTGTGGATTTCTTACTAAATAATGATTTTTCAATTATAACACAATGAGCTGCGAATCCAACATAACAACTAAATCGCTAATGCCAAGAGAAACTGTTTCTAACAAGAGTTCAATCACTACACTATACTCAGTGATATTATTGGTTGTTCGGCCAAGGAAGATACCTTGTAAGTTGATCAGCTTGCCATTAGGGTCGTACGGTACCCATGTTACAGAAGAGAGGTTCTGTGTGCTATGGAAAGCACCATCAGCAAAACCAATGAAATGGCCTGATGACATCTGCAAACTAAGTGGAACATAGGGTAAGTGGAAAAACATGTGTCTGCTAAGCAAACAAACACACCAAAAAATCAAAATTCACACTAATGTACAAAAGTTAATTTACATGGATGATCTCGTGTAAAATTTCAGATGGATTCCATTTTTGGACTCGTGTAATCAATCAACAGAGAATAAAAATAGAGTTTCACTATTGACATGATGTGTAAGCATAGACTTGGCCAAACAATAGAGTAAAACTCATAAAAGGCTTTGCCTCCATGCCCCCTGGGTGAGTGAGGGTTGTGAGTCATAAGACGAAAAGCCCATTGTGATAATGGGAAAATGGTTGAGAATCAGTGAAAAAAACCTATGAGAGGAGGTGAAAAGAACTTAATCTCATGCTGAGAAAAACGTGCCCCTAGTTGAAAGATTTTGACAATTTCAGGTTGAATGAAATGTCAGTAATCAGGGTTGCAAGGATGTTCCCCATATTACCCTCCCACAAAATTTCATGTACCCAAACAGGTGTTTGAAACAAAGGTGTAAAAGGATGAGAAATAGATGCTTCAGGACAAGAAGGCATCTCATCGAGGCAAGGGAGAAAGGAAGAATGATGATGCAAACTATTTCAAGGAACTTTCTCCAAAGACATGACCTCCATGATTTTCTCATTAGTGGGGAATGTATCGTTCAAGGGATCCATAGAATCCCAAGAACCAAGCCAAGGGGATGGCACATAAGTGTCTAGGTTTACACTGAAGAGAGCATAACTTTTTGAAGTAGCCATCGAAGCTAAACCAATTTCTTGATAATTTATTTCTAATGGGCTTAAAGGCATAGCAGTGCCAAAATAGTCAATTTGATCTTTGGAAGGGATAATCCAAGGATCCGTGGAATCTGAGATCATATTAACTGAATGAACATGCGGAGGTGGGAGAGTAAAGGTACCCATCAAGGCGGAGTCTTTGAAAATACCAGTGCCCACGCTCTCGTAAGGAATCTCAGTATTTCCCATATAAGGAACATTACTGCTAGACGAACTAGAAGAAAACAAAGAAAGTTGATCAACTGTGATGATTTTTCCTTCATGAGGAAAATGAAGTATGTGGAACAAAGAATAAACTACAAAAAACATGGTGTGGGTCCAAATTCACTTGAGAAGAAGGTTGTAGTCGAGATTGGCATCTATAACTTCTACCTCTATTTCATTAGTCTTGCCTTCCAACAAAATCGGTAAGTTCGTGAGAATACTGCATGGTCTTGAACCTCTGCCATCAAAGGCTTCCAAAGTGTTCAAACATTGGTTAAGAGGAGGAGATCCAATGGCTTTCCAACATGAAATTGACATGATGTAGGTCGAGGCACCTTCATCAATAACTATGCAATGAATTGTCTTTCCTTCGATAAGGACCCGGATTATAAATGTGATTTGATGAGGAAGACAAGGCACATGATTCTTTAGATCGAAAGTAATGAGACTCGAATCAAAGTGATCGATAACACCTATAGAAAACAATAATGAATTCCACTATGTTGGACAGGATTGAAGAATCTCCAAGGAAAACATGGCGAAAGGCACCTGAGCTAAATCCTCAACAATATTATAATGTTGCACAAATTTGTCATTTGGATTGAAATATGACTTTCGAAGAACACCTTTAGGGGGTGGTCGGATGACGAACTCACTATTAGGAAGCTCGATATATATGGAGTGAACCAGAAGAGGACGGAGTAGAAGTTGAAGGAGCATCATGGGCTTTTTTCTCTATGGTCTATTTAGATGTAGCTTGATAGTCCTTGCTTCGAGTTGTGATGGAGATAGGTGACAAACCTTGCATCATGAACACTTGGGAACCTGAGGAAGCAGAATATTGAAGTTGGTCTACCAATTGGGTCTATGGTGACGTAAAGGTTTCTTTTAAGACAACTAAAGTCCCTTTTATCAAGTGACTAACTCTAGATTGTCGAGGAAAATCTTTAGTGTAATGATCCTCCTCACAGATGAGGAAAGGATATTTCAACTTTCTTTGAGAAGCATCATCAATAGAAGGTTTAGGAGGGTCCTATTTTGGGCCATCGGCTTTTCCTTTACCTTTTCCTTTATTTTTACCTTTATAGGATTTTTCTATTGTGGTGGACTGGATAGCATGAACCTCGAAGGTTTTACTAGGAATAGATGAATTCTTACAGGGATTATTGGAACCAGTGCTCGAGAGCATTTTCTACTTCAAAGAAGCTTTTGTGGGAGTCTGAGACACAGAACCAATCACACCATCAATAGGTGGTGTATCCAGAGACTTCGATGTTGTCAGATCTAATGATGATCTCGGAGCATCGGGTAACATCTCATATAATGTGCCAAATTGTGAATAGACCACATATAAATATTTAGGATGGGTGATATCTTTCTCTTCAATAACACATCCACCCATGGTTATGTCCTTAGCAATTTTTCTGATGAATGAGTTTGTGAACCATTCTGTCAAAAACTCATCAGCAATCTCAAACATGATGAGGTGATGTTGACATCTACATTCGTGGATATGATCAGAGATGTGGTCATGGTATCTTACTTTAGTGATGTAATAAAATGGGTACCAGTTCCTAACGAACTGGCAGATGGAAATGAGCGAGAAAATCCATATCAAGAGAGTTGAAGTCACCGTAGGTACCTCGAGGCAATTTGATGTAGTACATGGCGCCAACACCTCTCAGAGTTCTTTGGAAAATTTCAAGATGGATAGAATAATTGACCTACGAATTGAGGGAGCACTAGAGGTGATATGTCATCACATGGGCTTATGGATCCTCCTTCGCTTTCCCCTCAAACTTGGGGAAATATCTCGAAATATTCAATGGAACTAGAGGACAAAATAGCGAATGAAGAATGGGATCATTCATGAGCCTAGAAACATTAGGGTGTTCCATGTAGCCATGAAAGGAAATTGTGTGTTAAACGACATACACGGCCTTTGAGGAGACCCAAACTGTGGAGTCCATCTTTGATGGTAAGGATTTTTCCCCCACTAGGGTGGATTTTGTCCATATGGAATATGATTTTGTCCCAACTGAGGGTTACCTTACCCATAAGGAGGATCCTGTCGTGGGTAGGTTTGATATTACCACCCATAGACCATTGATGAGAATTATTTGCAGAATATAGGTTATAATGTTGTTGAACCTGATGACCCTAGATGTAAGGATTTTGAACCTGCTGATGCAAGGGCTGACCTTGACCTTGCAAAGGTTGACCTTGTTGATATGCATATAAGGCTTGCTGCTTCCAAGGCTAACCTTGTTGTTTCAAAGGTTGGCTTTGCTACTGTAAATGTTGGCCTTGCGGCTACAGAGGCTGGCCTTGCGAGGACAAAGGGTGGGAGGATTGTCGAAAAAACTCGTTTGCGGCTGCAAAAGTTGTTGTAACTATTGTAATGGTTTCCCTTGTGCTTGTAGAAGTTTCCCTTACTATTGCAATGTTTTCTTTTGCTGCTACAAAGATTTCCCTGGCTATTGTGAAGGTTGCCTTCGCTGCTGCAAGGGTATCCTGACAATTCCTGAGGTGATACCCTGAGGGTATTGATATTTCCCAAATTGGATATGGTCATATCCACCATGTACATTGGATTGGCCAGGCTGAACATAAGGCCTAGATTGAGGAATGTAAGGAAGATTTACCATAGCTTACGAACCTGTTGTGGCCACCAACAACCCCCCTTTTTTTATTTAGTGTTGTGACTAATACTAAATAAATGGGGACCCTTAGCTAGAATTCAAAAAAATCAATTAGTGATTGTATTTTCTTTTCAATAAAACTTACCATCATAAACTTAAGAAAATACCTTTGAAAATATATAAAAAACTTAAAGTTTTGTGATGAGGGAAGACAAAATCACTCATTAAAGGATATCGCATCGCAGAAAAGATAACAACATGCCTACTTACAAGTTGAACTCTAAAATCGCGAGAATGCAATGCAAAATTGCATAAGGATAAACATATATCACATCACAAGCCTTATAAGCACACTTATAATAAAAAACCACAGAAAACACTGATATGTGATAGCGCATATCGCAAAATCGTGCCTCGCAAGAAACTTCTTAACACAAAACATGCGATATTGCGATTATGCGATATTGCGATATTGCGATTATGCGATGTTGCGACCATGCAATATTGTGAAATTGTGATAACGCAACAAAACAATCTTATGATAGGACGACAGAATGATCTTGCGATCTTGCGATGATGCGATGCAACGATCTGCGATCTTGCAAAGCAAATCGCAAAATCGTCTCATCACAAATTTTTGGTTCATTATTCAAGGAAAAGTATTTACATTAAACGAGATTGGTTATGTGATTTAATGCTCATTACTGAAGTAGTTGCCAGTTGTTAATGAAATCTAGTTTTGAGTTTATCAAAGAGCCAGTTCGCGTAAGGTGGCATATTTTTAAATGTCTTCAGCAGTCAAATCATTCCCATCGTTATTTATTATCATTACTCTCACCTCACTTGTAAACTGCAGGAATGAAGGAAAAAAGGTTATACAAAGTAGTGTACAGTAAGCTACAATGAAAATAGGTGAGGCTCTGATATCTGAAGATAGAGAAAAGGCACCCTTGCACAAAGTAACATCATGCAATAGAAACGAGGGTATTTTCACCTGGGAAGGCATACATAATCTACTTTAGGAAATAAATCCTAAAGTAATGGGATTTACAGCTACTACAAGCTCATAAAGGTTGTCTGAAGCATCAGTTGCAGAGTTAGCTTATTCATTCCTACACCGGAGAGTGGCAAGGCCCAAAATTCTCCCTTGCACAGAAATGGTTAAAGGAATATTAGACGGCGCTAACATCAAAGACAGGAAGTTTAGGGCTCAATGTCAAGAGCTCTCGGAATCATTGTTTTCACAAAATTTCAACTTTACATCCGCTACAAGAAAACATGCAAGAGGCGAAAATCGCACTAAGGAAGCCTGAATTAAGAAACGAATGCAGTTTCCGATGTGTGATTAATCGCACATCGCTGGGTAAAACTTCTCGAAATGGAAAGCCTCTAATTGCTCAGTCTCTTGTAAGCCCAGTACTGAAAATATGGTGCCAGCTCTTGCTGATTCCATTTTTTGCAGCACATTTAAAGGCTGAAGTTAGCCAACTAACTCTTCTCAAGCAAATGCTGAATGCTTGCGACATTAAGGAGAAAATACAGAAATAGTTAGTTTTAAATTTAATTTTAGAAATTATTTTATTTTATTTTCCCTAGAAAAAGGATAGTCATTTAAATCGTATCCTAATTTTTTGTAAATAAGTTATTTTTAGACATAGTTAGTAGTATTTAAACCATTCTCATGCATTTAGAGAAGGGTCCAGAAATTTATCAAAACCTTCTCCTCATAATATGCACTTTTTCACCCTCCGAGGAGGTTTTGATGAATGAATGGAACATGATTTATTTATTTTTGCATCTGATATCCGCTACTGATGTTGCACTTCTGTACTCTTAGTTGATGTTGGATTGAGAAGAGATAAATCGCTATCGCTTGAAGCTCATGAGTAGAACTAGTTATAAATGGTACTTTTATCTCTTAACTGTTTCTATTTCTTGTGTTAAAGTGATATTTAAAGTCAGTGATTTATATGTTAATGCTTGAATGCCCGAGTTATCATTTGGCACTTTTGTACAGTGATCGCTATTTATTTATGCTTGATATATGAGTAGCTTATTATGCGATATGTTTTTCGCAACTATTTCACCTGACTTTTTATGCGAAGTGGTTCATCTATATTGAATTCTTTTCTATAATAGTTGAATGATCTTTATTACTGATTGTTATCTGAAATCATTTTAGATCGCATAACAGAAGAATCATACCCTGGGTTAGTATAGACTTAGATATTTCTGTTTTATTAGAATACAGTAGCATGTCATTAGATTAAAGTTAGAATTAGAGCATCTTAATTAGGAACTGTTTGATCAGAGATATCATATTCTACACAAACACACACAAATTGGGAAATTGGTCCCATTATCCCGAGTCGGACCCTCTATACCAAACAGAAAAGGAGTTGCCAACCAAGGTCCAGACCGGGCGGGTATCCCCCTTGTTGTTGACCCGATTTTCGGGGCTTCAACATATTTGGCACTAGAAGGAGGGCCTCAAACTATGAATGGCAAGTAAGTCCAAATCTAGATACCATTCTGAGAATAAATCACCCTCACCATCTCCCCCGACTTCTCCATTGCATTTAGAATCTTTAAATCCACCACCAAAAGTCATAGGATCAACAGTCGCTGCTACAAACCCTGACATTTCAGAAAAATATACTATTGAACTTAAGTCGAATCCTTGATTCACAAAATTTAGCGATTTTCTATATCTCCTGAAAGATCTGATCAATCTCAAGGCAGCGTGACTTTGCATTATAACCCTGCTCATCCCTTAACTAGATTAAAGAGTGAAAATTTTGGTTTTCAGCCAACTGAATTATCTCTACCCACTAGGAAGAGACCAAGGAAATCACCTAAAGGGTCTGATAGCAAGGCTCTTTCACCATCATCATCCATCTCAAATTCATCACCGCAAAGTCAACCATCCACTCCGCCACTCCAGATCATTGTCCACCAACCTACTGGTACTTCTACATTCCCTTCTCAATCATCAGGAGTTATTATATCCTCATCTTATCGACCTCAGGGATCATCTTCTCCACTTCCTTCTGTTAGTAAATCAGTGATGGCTCAATCTCCATGGAACAATCTAGGGGCAGTCTTAATGCCTGTGCCCTTGAGTCAGCTGCCAACCCATCCTAAAAAATGGCTGCCTAAATTCAATCCTGAAGAAGGCATGCTAGCAGAAGAACATATCAATAACTTTATGCTATCCATAAATCTTAATGGAGTTACCAACGCAGATGTTGTCATTCGACTTTTTCTATATACCCTTCAAGGAACAGCTGGATCATGGTATTTTTCACTACCATCTGGATCTATTACTAGTTGGGACATCTTCGAGGAGAAATTCCTCATTAAGTTTGGTGATGATAGGTCTACTGCGACATTGATTAGTGACCTGTCAAAATTCAGGGCCCAATCGAAAGAACCTATCAAGGAATTCAATTCTCATTTTAATAAACTATTAAACAAAATTCCTACCGTTTCCAAGCCCAGCGAAGAAGTGCGAAGTGAATGGTACATTACTGCATTACCATCAAATATAGCAATCTTCATGGATAGGGCTAATAAGACAACTTTGGCTGAAAACATGAAAGAAGCAATAGTTGTAGAGAAACGGATTATAGCCCTGGAAAAGAAGACCGTGATCGAAGAACGAAAGTCTAAGAAGGTAACATTCAAAGAAGATCCCAAGAAAAAGCAATCAAAAGATCCTTTTGATTTAGAAGGATTACAAAAAGTTTTGAAGACCATGTCTAACGAGATGGTCGACATAAAAAAAGAAGTGGCAGAAACTTCTTCAAAGAAGCCATACAGAGCTTTTAAAAGAAATCCCTCAAATGATTCAAAGCCCCCCAATGCTATTACAAACGCTGAATCTGAAGAAGAAGAGGAGATCGCTACTCAAGAGCAAACTGATGAAGAAGAAGTTGTAGAGTTACAAGGAATGTGGGATTTCATCCTCCCACAAGAAGAGGATCAAGAAGCATTCCCAGTTAGTACACGAAGCAGAAATCAGCTCGATCCCCCCCAAACTACGCCTAAGCCAAAGAGTGCAAGCTCGGCAACGAAGGATAAAATTGCACCCAAGAAGACAACATCTAAAGCGACTCAAACCAGCCCAGTCCAAATAGATTCCTCTACTCCAGCTAAAACGTTGACCATTTTAGATGAAATGGAGTACAATATTATAGAAGATATGAAAAAGACTCGGGCCGAAAACACTATTTACGAATTGAGCAAGTTAAAACACCAGCAAAACATAATTTTGAAAGAATTACATGATGTGCCAGTTGCACCTTTGCCTGCTGCTGTAATTTCTCAAGCTTCCCATGACATTGGAAGACCTCCGACTAATGTGATTAACAAGGTTGATCCAAATGACATCGTATTAATTGGATGTAGATTGAGATATCATACTTCCCCCTTTCTTCTTACTTATGAAATTTTTAATAAAAATGTGAATAATTGTTCAATGGATTCTGGAGCTTCATTGAATATTTTACCGAAGTCAATATGTACCAAATTGAACGTTCAACCACAGAAGTTTGTTGTGCGCATAGTCCAGCTAGATCGATCACAAGTCGAGGTAATTGGCGAATTGAATCAGGTTACCATAAGGCTGTCATCCAACCCAAAGGTATGTCAAGTTATCGACATTTTAGTTGCTGATATTCCAGAATTTTATGGCTTAATTCTTAGCAGGGATTGGTTAGAAAAACTCCATTGATACTTCACAACTGATTGGTCGAACATGTGGCTACCCTACAATGGTAAACCAAATCAAATAAAAGTTGAACAAGAATGACATCAGAAATAAATAGTAACAAAACTCGAGGGGGGAAATGAACCAGTAGCATATAACAATAGCATTATTGGCAATTACTCAGTAGATCCTTTCCTAGGAAATTTTAATGCTCACACATCACCTTACTTAGAACATTCTGTTTTATCTCAAGTCGAAAATTTTTCTCAAACAGATAGTTCTAAATGTATCAATTTTTTAGATAGTCCTGTAAATAAATCTACATTTGTGGAAATTTTTTTTTGATGGTTCTAAATCTAACGAAGGAGTAGGAGCAGGATGCATGCTAGTTAGTTCAGAAGGAGATAAAACTATGTTAACTTGCAGACTCGAATTTGATTGCACCAACAATACAGCAGAGTACGAAGATTTAGTCCAAGGGTTGTACAAAGTAATCAGATTAAATGTCAAATACCTTCAAGTTTTCGGAGACTCTGAAATTTTAGTCAGACAAGTACGTAATACTATACATTGCATATCAGGTCATTTAAAACATTGTCAATATTTAGTTCAAGATCTAACTAGGCACTTTATAGCATTTAATATTTCATCAATTCCCAGACTCTAGAATGCAAGTGCAGACCTTTTGGCTAACGTAGCTTCTAAACTTATCCCTTCAGAAGATTTTAGTCCTCATAGATTTCAAGAATTAATCTTTAGACCTTCTATTCCTGATAACATCACAAATTGGAGAATTTTCAATGACGATCCTGACATTATGAGTTTTCTCACCTCTGAAGGATCCTCTACCAATAAAATAATTGATGAGGACCAACATGACCAACAATTGCAACAGGATAGCACTAACAATGATATATCTAAGTCGGTAGTCAAACTAGAAGACCTTTATGATTTGAAAGATCATTTTACAATATCTACTAATTCAAAACTCCAAAGATCAACTTTGAACTACGAATTAGTAAATCTGGGAACTAATACCAAACCCCAAAACATCAATCTAGGCCTTGGCCTAACTCCCGAAGAAAAATTAGCATATATCTATCTTTTGAGACAATACATAAATGTTTTTTCTTGGAACTATGATGAACTTAAAACATATGACACTTCTATCATCAAACATACTATTCCAATGATGGAAAATGCAAAACCAGTCCAGCAGAAGTTGAGAAAATCCATCCTAATTTAGAAAATCTGATTAAATCCAAACTCAAGAAGTTATTGAAAGCCAAAATAATCTTTCCCATTCGACATTCCAAATGGGTCTCCAACATGGTCCCTGTTAGAAAGAAAAACAGAGATATTAGAATATGTATTGACTTTCAAAACCTTAATAAAGCATACCAAAAGGATAATTTTCCTTTGCCTCCTATGGAACAAATTTTGCAGGCAATCGCTAATTCAGAATTAATCTCCTTTTTAGATGGATTTTCAAGATACAATCAAGTGTTGGTACATCCTGACGATCAATTAAAAACCACATTCAGAACCAAATGGGGTACCTACACATATAAAAAATTCCTTTTCGTCTGATTAATGCCGGTGCCACATTTCAGAGAGCCATGGACATTGCATTCAGAGGTTAGTTAATAAGTCTATGGTAATCTATTTGGATGATATAACTGTCTATTCCAAGAGACGAAGCAACCATCTCAGAGATTTAAAACAAATCTTCCAACGTTGTTTAAGGTATGGAATTTCACTCAACCCTAAAAAGTCCTTTTTCGCATTAAGTGAAGGAAAACTTCTAGGATTCATAGTGTCAAAAACTGGAATTCCCATTGACCCTAACAGAATCAAAGAGATTTTCGAAATTTCCCTACCTCACAACAAAAAAGCTATGCAATCTTTCATTAGTCAAATAAAATTTTTATAGAGATTCGTTCCAGATTTTTCAAGAATCGTGTCTCCCTTACAAACAATGATAAAAAATAACTCAATCTTCAAATGGGGTCAAGACGAATATGAGGCATTCAATCTAATCAAACAAGAAATTGTCAATGCTCCATCTTTAGTGACTCCAAATTTTTTAGAGCCTTTTGTTTTATATACATTTGCATTTGACAGATCATACGCAGTGATGCTTACTCAGGAAAATCAAGAGAAGGCAGAAGCCCCGATTGCTTTCTTCAGTTCAAATTTACAGGGAGCTGAATTAAATTATTCAGATATGGAGAAACAGGCTTACACTGTTTTCAAAGAAATCAAATATTTCAAACCCTTTTTACTCAAAACCCGCACAAAAATCATTGTACCATTTCCAGCAGTAAGAAATATTTTAGTACAAAAAGTGGTGTGTGAGAAAAGAGCCAATTGGGTTACTGCCTTACAGGAATATGATGTAGAAATCAAACCAGCAAGAATTGTAAAAGGTCAAGGCTTTTGCAAAATGTTGGCCGGAGCATCGCTGATATCTGAAATTCCATCTACAGACATACAAGTGTATGAGGTAATCCTAAACAATAATGAGTCATTATATGTCGATATCATTTATTATCTGAAGAATGGGTATGCCCCCTCACACTTCGATCATACTAAGAAAGGAGCTCTAAGATTGAAAGCCAAACAATATCAAATCTTGAGTGATGTTGTTTTTAGGGTAAATTATGATTTTGTTCTACTTAGGTGTCTTGAAGAAACTGAAGCTAAAACATTTTTGCAGGAACTCCATGATGGGCTAGCAGGCGGACATTATGCTGGAGATGCTACTGCACATAAAATCTTACGAGCAGGATATTACTGGCCCACATTATTTAAAGACTCACACAATTACGTGAGGAAATGTCAAATCTTCCAAACTGCTGCCAGGAGACAGAAGAAACCCTCCTTGCCATTACATCCAGTCAACATTGAGAAACCTTTTAATCAGTGGGGATTGGACATAATAGGTGAGATCGTTCCTCACTCTTCTAAGAAGCATATATATATTCTTACAACAACAGATTACTTTACTAAATGGGTAGAAGAAGTTCCACTCAAGACGGCTAATGCTGAACATATCATTGAATTCATAGATCAATTTATAATCACCAGGTTTGGATTGCCTTCCGCTTTAATGTTTGAAAATGCATCATACTTTTCTGGAAATACAATGACTGAATTTTCACTTAAAGGAGGTTTCAAACTTAAATATTTTGCCAATTATTACCCATAGGGAAATGGGTTAGCTGAATCTACAAATAAAAACCTAATCAGGATTATCAAATGAACAGTTGACCAAAATCATAAAAATTGGCATAAATCTTTAATATACGCTTTATGGGAAGATCGAATAATGCAAAAAGGCTCCATTGGCACTTCTCTATTCAATTTAGTTTATGGAAAAGAAGTTTTTCTCCTAACGCATTTAGCAATCCCATCTTTGTCTTTAGTTTAGTATATTGATGAAGTACCAACTTCCTTCTTATAGCCGAGGCAAATGGAAATAATTAAGCTAGAAGAACAACGAGAACAGGCTAAAAGAACTCATGCTCGTGATCAAGCATTAGTAAAATCCTCTTTTGATTCAAACATCATGACCAGAAACGATTTTCAGGTGGGAGATCTAGTTTTAAAATGGGGCAAGGCTCATGAGGAAAAAGGAAAACATACTAAATTTCATCGAATGTGGCTTGGTCCTTTTCAAATTGTAGAAGTCATAGGTCCGTCCACTTTTATGTTGCAGGATTTAGCAGGAAAAAGAGTTTCTTTACCTGTTAATGGTCAGATCCTAAAAAAATATTTTCCCTAGAAGATTACTCTTTTATTTTGTAGATTAGATTTTTATTTTCATAAAACCAGTTGTGAATGGTTACATTAGGAATTTATGAAAAATACACCAATTCTCTTTTAGATTTTGATATTTTGCTTATATAAATAGCAAATCTTCTGGAAAATTGATCTTTATTGTAGAAAGATACAGTTAAAGACTCTAGCCTAGATATGATACTAGTTTCAACTCCATAAAATTTGATGAAAACAACATTTAGTGAGAAATTGTTTTATATCATTGTAATGAAAGGTATCAATAACAAAATAAAGATTCTCTGTAGAATAGCTCTTTCTAAAAACTCTACTATTGTCATCTAGAGCTATCCTAAGGAAACAATGACTTCCTTGTTAGAAAATTATATATTACGGAGCAATGGAACACATAAAATATTGTAGAAATATAAACATAGAAAACACATAAAACAAGAGAGACACAGATATACGTGGTTCACCCAATTTGGGCTACGTCCACCCGAACAGCCAGTCCTTCCTTTCTATTATCCAGCAAAACGAAGAGACACAACTTACAACAAATCCGCTGTAATATCCTCTGTTTTCTCTCACAGACTCACCTCTATGTTTTCCACTCACACATATAGAATACACATCTATCATAGCCTCAAATACAATGCCCTCATACAAAGAGAGGGGTTGCCTTCTAGGGCAAAAAACCCTAAACTAAACATAAGTTCTACCGTCAGATCATCCGCCTAATGAATGACCCAGATTCACTAGAATTACAACTTTTACAAGGCAAATTACAATATGTTTAACTTCGGGGGCGCTGCCCCGAGCCCCTGTTGGGGGACCGCTAGTCCCCGGACCCCCCAGCCAGGGGGGATCGGCCCCCCTGGACCCCGCGGGGGGGACAAGTCCCCCCCACACCCCCCCGCATGGAGGGGTGTACAAACTCCCTGGGGTATACATCTGGCTAAAACAAAGACCTCTAAACAATCATGCTCCACACACAACAATCTCCCACTTGGAGAATGATTTTAGCAACTCCATCGCTGCTTCATTTGTTGGAAAATGACTCCTCTTTTGGGCCTGGCTGTTTCTCATCTTCATCGTCATCCTTGAAGACCAATTGAAACTGAGCATGTTCTCAGTTTCTCCCCGGTTACAACTTTTGTTAGCATATCTACAGGATTCTGGATAGTGTGTATCTTTTCCAGCTTCAACTGTCCA
This sequence comes from Pinus taeda, assembly GCA_000404065.3. Classification (NCBI taxonomy): domain Eukaryota; kingdom Viridiplantae; phylum Streptophyta; class Pinopsida; order Pinales; family Pinaceae; genus Pinus; species Pinus taeda. The sequence continues at coordinate 3,955 of APFE031090574.1, read as the reverse complement.
TCTTCCAACACTGATCGTATGAAATGGTACTTGAGCTGTATGTGTTTAGTCCTGGAATGAAATGATGTGTTCTTTGCAATATGAATGGCACTTTGGCTATCACTGTATAACGTGCCCTTATCATGCTCCTTACCCAATTCACCCATAAACCTTTGTAACCAAATCATTTCTTTACTAGCCTCTGTGGCAGCAACATACTCTGCTTCTATTGTTGAAAGTGCAACAACACTTTGGATTTTTGAAACCCAACTGATAGTTGTTCCTCCAACAGTAAATACATATCCTGTAGTGCTCCTCCTGTTATCTCTGTCACCTGCCATATCTGCATCAACATATCCCTGTAGGGAAATGTTTGAACCACCAAAGCATAATGCTTGATTTGTGGTACCTTTCAAATATCTGAGAATCCATTTCACTGCCATCCAATGTTCCTTTCCTGGATTGTTCATGTACCTGCTTACAACTCCCACTGCATGTGCAATATCAGGCCTCGTGCAGACCATTGCATACATTAAGCTTCCAACTACTGATGCATATGGAACTTTAGACATATAATCCACGTCTTCTTGGGTCTTTGGGCACATTTCCTTACTAAGTTTGAGATGGCTAGCAAAAGGTGTACTAAATGGTTTTGCATTGTGCATGTTAAATCTTTTCAACACCTTTTGTATGTACTCATTCTGAGACAATGTTAATTTACGATTTTTCCTGTCTCTAGTTATTCTCATACCAAGGATTTGTTTTGCAGCTCCCAAATCCTTCATTGCAAATGAATTTGCCAATTTTCTTTTGAGCACATTTATTTCCTGTATGTTAGATTCTGCAACAAGCATGTCATCTACATACAATAACAATATAATATAGCTGCCATCATTTTGCTTTTTCAGATAAACACAATGATCAGAGTGACATCTAGTATAACCTTGTTCAGACATAAACTTGTCAAATTTCAGATACCACTACCTTGGAGCCTGTTTTAAGCCATACAAGCTCTTCTTCAACCTACACACAAGTTTCTCCTTCCCTTTCACTTCATATCCTTGTGGCTGCTGCATATATATCTCTTCCTCCAAATCCCCATGGAGAAAGGCTGTCTTTACATCTAACTGCTCAAGATGCAAATCTTCAGCTGCTACAAGACTCAAAATAGTTCTGATTGAAGTCATTTTAACAACAGGAGAAAATATTTCATCAAAATCAATACCTTTCTTCTGTGCAAACCCCTTCACCACAAGTCTAGCTTTGTACCTCTGTTTTCCTCCATCTTCTTGCTTCAACCTGTAAACCCATTTATTCTTCAATGTAGTTTTTCCTGCAGGCAACCTAACTAAATCCCAAGTCTGGTTATGCATTAAGGAGTCCATCTCTTCTTCCATGGCTACTCCCACTTCTTCCTGCTTTCAACCTGCATTGCTTCTTCATAACATTCGGGTTCACCAGAATCAGTCAACAATAAATAATATAATGAAGGAGAGTATCGTTCAGGGGGTCTACTTATCCTGGTAGATCTTCTAACACCACTTTCAGGTGTTTGGGGTGACTGCTGCAGTTGCGATGGTTGCTGCTGTTGTGGTTGTTGATTATTATTATTTTCAGGCACCTTTACATTTTCAATGATTTCATCAAGAACTGTGTATTCCTTGTTTTCTTCTTCCCGTTTCTTTTCCTGCAACTGATTCTTATACAAGACCTTTTCATTGAATATTACATCTCTGCTCCTAATGATTTTGTGATTTTCATAATCATATAAGCGATAACCAAAATCATTAACACGATATCCAATAAAGGTACATTTCTTTGACTTTGCTTCAAGCTTTGTTCTATTTTCTTTATCAATATGGACAAAGGCCTCACAACCAAAAGGTTTTAAAATAGAGTAGTTTACCTTTTTACCTATCCATGCTTCCTCTGGAACACCACCATCCAAGCAACTTGAAGGCCCTCTGTTTATTAGATAAACAGCATTATCTACAGCATCTGCCCAAAACTGTAAAGGCAATCCTGCATGCAATCTCATGCACCTTGCATGCTCCAT
>APFE031090554.1:0-39733 GCA_000404065.3 Pinus taeda | reverse complement strand
AGCCAGAGAATGAAGCAACAGGAAGTGGACCACACAAATCACTGTGAACAAGCTGTAAAGGGGCTGAGGCGTGCCAAGAGGCACGTTTTTCAAAACTGTCCCGACGATGTTTTCCGAGTACACATCCGGAACAAACACCATCTCTGCAAGATACCATAGGAAGACCTGTCACCATATTTTCTTTACATAGATTCTGAAGGGAGCGATAGTTTAAGTGACCAAATCGGTCATGCCAAAGTTTGCTCACTTCATCATTATGAGCAACAAATACTGAGGGAAGATTTGATGACCCAAAGTTGTGAAACTTATACAACCTTGTAGAATCATCAGCAATGCTAGTGGCTAAAATTTGTCTAGGATCCTTTAGGTCCTTGATTACAACATCGTGAGGTGAAAATTCAACGATTTTACCTCCACCTGAATGAGTTATCTGATATACAGATAGAAGGTTGCAGGATAAGGTTGGAACACATAATACATCATTAAATTGACCATTGTCTATATGAACAGTTCCAGTCCCTACAACACTAAGAGATCTATCATCACCAACATATATATTTTTGGTGTTACAATCATTTAAAGAAGAAAACATGGCTTTATTTTTGGCCATGTGATAAGAAGCTCCAGAATCAATGAGCCACTCATGAGAATGAGAGGAAGAAGATACATTTAGTGCATAGCCAGACCGAGATGCTTGACAACCACATGCAGAAAGTGCCATTCCTGAAGATGAATTTGAAGAGTGCTCCAAATGGATGTTATGCTTCTTCATTGCTGCTTCCAAGGCTTCCATCTTCTTAAAGCATTTAGATTCTAAGTGGCCATCTCGATTACAAAAGTTGCAATGTCTATCAGTCTTCTTCCCTTTGTTTTTAGTTGCCTTATCATTCTGGGGAAATGATTTTTCATTTTGAGGCTGAAATTGCTTAGGACCCTTGTTTGGTTTAGGACCATTCTTTTTAGGATATGAATTCTTAGGATTCTTTGAGTTCGGTTGCTGCTGGGTGGTTAACGCTTTCTTAGAAGAGTGTCCAAGATTAAGAAGACCAAGGTGTAAGACTTTTTCTTGTTCTCTTATTAAAGAATCACAAAAATCATCAAACGAAGGGGGCTTGTAGTCATGTCCTTGAGAAATGAAGGCTTCCTTCTCTTGTAGAATGGAAGGTGGAAACAAACACAGAGTAGGCTGGTCCCAACTTAGTAAGAATGCAATAGATAAGGGAACTATCTTCTTTCTTAACTTTAACACCTTCCAAGAGAAGTCTAATGGTCTTGAACTTGGACAAGAAATCTTCAATGCAAGAAAAATCATTGGGGTTTAATGTAAGCCACTCATTTTCAAGCTGATGGGCTCTAAGTTCATTTTTTATTCCAAAAACTTTAGTAAGCTGCTCCATTGCTTTATCCGGAGTATCAAGTTCAACAATATGGAATCTAAGATCAGAAGAGATAGACATCCATATCAACCCACGTGCTTGATCTTGCCTATTTTCCCATTTGTTTGCTTTCTCTTCATCTTTCGGCTTGGTTTCTTGGCATGTGGCTATTTGGTAAATACCTTTACTTCTAAGTAAATCCACAATGTAGGACCACCATTGGAAGTAGTTGGTGCTGTCAAGGATAACTTGGTATGAACTTTCCATTTTGACAGAAACTAAAACTATATATGCTGAAACGAAGAGTTCTAATGGAAAGAGCTCGAAAAAATAGGCTGGTTAAAAAAAAACGGCTCTGAAAACGGCTTCTGGATGAAGAAGTTATGACCTTTTTAAAAAATGTTGATGAAGGCGCCGGCAAAGTGCGGGAATGTGTGGAAATAAAAAAACTCTCCTTTTTCAACAAAAAGGAGATTTGAACCCAAGACCTCTACTCTCTTAAATTAGCTTTGAACCGATTGAGCTATACGAAAAGAGAGAGAGAGAGAGAGAGAGAGAGAGAGAGAGTTAAATAAAAAGGAGATTTGAACCCAAGACCTCTACTCTCTTAAATTAGCTTTGAACCAAGTGAGCTATATAAAGAGAGAGAGAGAGAGAGAGAGAGAGAGAGAGAGAGAGGAGGGGGGGCGGGGTAGGGGCTTTGTTTTCTTTAGTCACGGATGCTTTGGATTGCGTGCTTGCTTGAGAAAGTTCTTTTTTCTCCCTACAAACAAAAACACAAAACCCAACATGGACATGCAAAAAAAACAAGCCTTACGGCTTAAAGTTAGCTTTACCCGGAAACTAAATATTTTCCTCAATGTTTCTAATTTTCTGAGATCACACTAAGGTGCAGGGAAAGGAGCGCACGCATGAGAAAAATCCTTCCTTTCTGTTTCTGATTTTCCTAGATCGCATAGAGTCGCAGGGAAAAGAGCATACACAGAAATGAAAGGTATATATCCGGTGATAAAAAGAGCTAAATAAATCGAAACCGAAATAAACAGAGAGAAAATAACAGTAAACTGCAAATAAACATTGTATACCTCCAGATCTAAAAGGTGACGCAGCTAGGGCTACCGGAAACCTTTTCGTGTGAAACAAACGGGGTTCCTCACTGGAACAGATACTCCCAACACAACAGAGTAGTCCTCTCGGCGCGAAATCAATCAGAAACAACAGATCTAGGATATGGCAGTCGCATGCAGTTCTACTGGCTTCAGATTTGGATCAACAACGGACGTGGCCCTCAAATAGCTCTGATACCATGTAGGAATTTACAGGGTAAGTTCCTCAGACAGAAATACATCGTTATAAAATGTTAATAGCTATTTATCAGGTAACAAAAATATGAAATTAGATCCCAACCACATAACAAACTAGAAAATATCTCTAACAATGGTAAATTTTTAAAAGTAGAAAGCAGAAGGTAGAATTGCAAAGATGTGGAGGTGCGGGTGTGTAGATTCCCCACCATCCCTCGTGACTTCTCAATGGTAATTCAATTTTACTAGTTACTGTTAATAGGGATATCCACACTTTCCAACTCTTCTTGATTTTGATAACTCAACAATAATACAAGTTCATGAAGTTGACTGATATACCATCTATAGAATACCATTAGTTGATTGGTTGAAAATGAAACTCAAGGGAATTATGTTGTCACAAGATTTCTCGACAATGAAAATAAAGAGAACCTTAATTGTATATGCAGAATCATGTTTTGATGGTTTATTGTAAATGTTCCATGGATCTCAAAATGGGACGATAAATCAATAACAACTGATTTTGTCTTTGAGGTTTCTGCGAGTCTCATGTTTATGTAGATTTTCCTCCAGATCCATCGCATTCAAATTATTTTTTGATCGATGTTTCGAACCAGCAATAGTGGTTCATCTTTAGGATGTGAAAGAATTGTTGAAAGACTGGTCTTATTTTTGAAATATATCGAGATGCGTGATATGCTTAGCCGACAGATTCTTTAAATTATTTTTAGTTGTACTATTTAAATGTATTTGTGTTAATTGTTTCATGTTTTAATATTGTATTAATACAAAATCAAAACATGAAACAATTAACAGAAATACATTTAAATAGGACAATTAAAAATAATTTAAAGAATCTATCGGCTAAGTATCTCACGAATCTCTATATATTTGAGAAATAAGACTAGTCTTTCAACAATTCTTTCACATACTGAAGATGAACCACTGTTTCTGGTTGGAAACATCGATCAAAAAAGAATTTGAATGCGATGGATCCAGAAGAAAATCTACCTAAACAACTGATTTTTCTGTGCAGTATCACTGATAGAAAACTTTTCGTAGATTAGGAAATACTTTCTCTAGTTCCATGCCTCATACAAGACAATATGTTTTAGTCCTTTCATTTTCATGTATCATACAATTTAATCAATGGAAATAAACAAAGTGCCATTTTTTCTAATAAATGGTACAATCAGCAATAATTTAATTCATATTTCTAGTAGTTGTAATTCGATTGTTGCATTTCATACTTACAGTCTCAAATGGATTCGTATATGCACTTGTTGTTGTCAGTAGTCCTTGCAAGTGTTGCAAAATCTATATAGAAAACTGAGGGTTAGTAACTTGTAATCAAATCTCTCTCTCTCTACACACACACACACACATAACTATAACATGATATATTTTATCATGCATTGTCCAATCGCCAAAGAAAGTGGTTTTCTCAGAGTTTTCACTTTCTTCTCTGATTTCGGTGAACATATGAACATCTATTGTGAAGTTTAGAAAACATTTCCTTTTTTTTTTAACTATATTTTGTAGCAACTTCCTTTTTTTGCAATTGTATTTGGATTGAAATATATATTGGAAGAAGTTTGTTATGTACTTGAACCTATCACATACTCATTATTTGTAAAATAATACAGGTAGATTATATATGAGGTAGGTTATAACTTGCTATCATTTAAACATTGAAATAAATCTATGCTTACTATTACCATGTCCTGATCGGCATCCCTATCTTTGATTTCTAGTACATATTGCGTGCCTATTTGTATTGCTAAAATTACAATGGCAGTATTTCTGCTAACTCGAAACAGGTCTTGACTATGGGACATGTTTGTAATCATCATATTTGGGTAAAACCGATATTCTCCAGAAACAAGACAAATGTGTCTACATTGTTGGAGCTATTTAGTGAAATAGTTTTCTCATAGTCACCATTCTCATATTTGTGCTTTGGAATTATTTTAATATTTCTAATAGAAACACAAAAATTTTGAATATGTTTTTTCCTCATGTGAATCAATAAACAATGTTGGCACAAGTAATTTTATTTTCATTTCTATCTTCTTATCTCTCAAATCTATACATAGTATTGGCCTTACCTTATTCTGTTTATCAAAAAAAGTTTGATATGTAACTAACAAAATGCCATGGAAAATGATTCATGTTATGCTGTTATTGATATCTTCAATTAATAATGACATAGAATCAATATTTTTTTTCTTATTCATGAGGATTGAGTTGAAATTTATTCAAGAAAATAGAAAGAAATTTGATATATAGTTAGCTAAACTTAGACAAAACTACCATTATATATATGTTTATTTCCTATTTTCTACCCCTTTATCAATGTCTCCTACAATATCTGATTTTGTAATTGTGCTCATTTTCATCTCTATTTCTTCATCCATTTCTATCATCCCATCATTAACATTATCTTTATTTGGGACTAGTTCAGAATTTGATATTTTTTTCTTGTTCACAAATACTCCACTAAAATGATTACTTAAATGGCCATTATAATTGATACCAAGTAAGAATCGGGTTATGAATACAAAACCAGAGACCACAAAAGCCATTTCTAATGTATATTCTAATATCATGTTCATAGTTACCATATAAAATCTAATTTATGTGCATGTCGGTTAATTACTATTTTAGTTTTGACAAATGCTAATTTATAGTTCCTTGTTACATATATTAACTTGAAAATTGAACAAATGTACAAAATGCACAAATTCTTTATAGAAATATTCAATGTACCTTTTTCCTTATAGTTGTTCTCATAGGTCCAAATCTCTAAGTGTTACACACTTCCTGAAAGATGAAAAAATGGCATTTTTAGTTAGAGTATATAAAAATCTTAGGAAAAAAATAGAGACCTGTATAATGTAATAAACAAATGAAAGTATATAGAATAGAGACACACCACCTAAAAAAATTAGTATTGTCTTTAACTGGATCTATTCTATTTTTTCATCTTCCTTGATCTGAAGATATGATTTAGATCAAATATCTAAAAATAAGAAAGGAAAGGTTCTAATATCCTAGTACGAAAACAATGTAGACCTAACTGCTACATGATGGTAACATATATTGTATAAACGTTTTTAACAATCAAATATGTTCTAATTTGAATTTGGAGACCTTATTTCTACATGGTTATAACATATATTATATAAGCACATTAAGGACTCACATATATAAGGAAGGACACAATGTTTACCTCGAAAAATGCTGAATGTTTTGTACTTGCATTTTAAATGAACTTATAGACAAAATCCCCCACATTATGCAATCACCAAATAACCATAGTATAACTTGTAGAATAATTTTTTTTTCACCAACTCCCCCAAAATGTAATTGAACTTACACTAGCAACGTGTATGTTAAAAAGTGCATGATAAACACCTAGTCAATGCTTCTACGAACATCATAACTACAAATAGTGGTTACAATTGTCACATTACTTTTTAAAGTTTCAAATTATATATTAGATAGTAACTAAAGATATTCTATTCATGATATCTTACATTGAACAACTTACAAATGCAGCTTGCAGATAGATTAAATAGAATTAGTGCCTAGAATCATCACGTCACCTTTCAAAATTTCATGATATGTTTTAGATACTAAGTAATAATAATAATAATTATTAATATTAATCAAATATGTTAAAACAAATTGTTATAACACTTATTTTCCACCCAATATACACATAACTGAAACCTTTCATGCCACAAATTTTAATAAGCTAAACCACTAGTTATTAATTCATTAATATGTAGTTTGGATGAATGTATGTAGTGGTATGAAACATTGCCAAATAAAGTTTATGTTCCTTAATACACACACCTATTTTCCCGTATAACACTTCTTGCTCACATGCATTGATAACTAAAAACTGCTAATTAGTTGATTAATATGTACTGTTATGGGGAAACAATATTTGCAGTTAAAGTGTGCAGACATAGAATGTATATTGAGTCACAAACATTCTAAATGAAAGTTTATGTTGACTGTTTCATACACCCATTCTCCCACGCAACACTACTTCCTCATATGCATTAAAAATACACTCAATTTAATATAACTATTTAATTGAAAAATGTGAAATCCCATATGATCTTAATATTCAGGAAGGTCAAATAAAAGGAACCTGTGTTGACAGAGTAGTGGGACCAATTAATCAATGGCCCTTATTTTTCACTCGATATTCATGTAACACAAACATTTGATCCCCAAATGTTATAATCCTAAAGCATTAATTATTTTATTAATATGTAATATGCAAAAATTTATACAAAAATACAAAATATTTTTGGAAGAAATTTATGTTCCTTGCTCCATACATCTATTCTCCCAAACAAAACTTCTTCCTCACACACACTAATAATTCAAAACCACTAATTAATTAAATAATATGTAGTATTGTCTCGGAAGGAGATATGTGAAACAAGTATGCAGAGGGAGAATGTAGGCAGAGTTACGTAACATTTCAAGAGAAAACTTATGTTCCTTGCTCCACATACCTGTTTCCTTTCATAAAACTTCTTCCTTGTACATATTAAAGAGGAGCTTCATTTTATATTACATAATAAGTATTTAATTCAAAAATGTGAGATAAAAATACACATAGTATTAAGGAATTGTGAATACCAAGATTCAATTTTTCTACTTTGATGCTTAAAGCCTTCAAATAGGGTTTTTGTGTATATAGGGTTATGCCAACGTGGGCTGATTTTATTTGATATGGGTATGAAAAGGAGTTGTGGAAGCAATGATTCATTGATGATCCGTTTTTTTCTTCCACGCTATATTTTAGCAAGATGAGGAGGAAAATGTTTTCTTACAATCATATTTGGATTGAAATATATATTAGAAGAATTTTTTAGTGTACTTGAACCTATCACATATGTAGTATTTGTAAGACAATACATGTAAATAATAAAAGAGATTGATAATAACTTGCTATCATTGAAACATTTAAATAAATCTAAGCTTACTCTTTCCGTGTCCTAATTGACATTCCCATCTTTGATTTCTAGTACATATAGGATCCCTCTCTGTGCTGCTAAAATTGTAATGGCACCAATTGTGTTGCCTAGAAATATATCTTAACTATTGGAAAAATTTGCAATCATTATATTTGGGAAAAATCAGTATTATCTGAAAACAAGAGAAATGTTTCTACAATGCTAGAGCTATTTAGTGAAATAGTTTTTCCGCAATCACCACTATCATATTTTTGCTTTGAATTATTTCAAAATTTCTAATGGAAACGTCAACATTTGCAATAAGTTCTTCCTCATGACATTCGATAAAAAATGTTGGCACAAACAATGTTATTGTCATTTTTCCTTCTTATCTGTCAATTATCCACAGATTACTCGTGTGTCTTATTTTATTTTTCCAAAAAGGTTTGGTATATAACTAGCACAATGCCACAGAAAATGATTTGTGCTACGTTGTTACTGATATCTTCTATTAATAATGGTATAGAATCGACTTTTCTCCTAGTCATGAGCATTGAATTGAAATTAATTCCAGAAAACAAAAGGAAATCTGATATACACTTAGCTAAAATTAGACCTAACTACCTTTTGGCTTCTTTTCTTATATGTTTTTTGCTACTCTGATTATGTCTTTTGTGATATTTGCTTCTGTAATTGTGCTCACATTCTTTTAGTAATGGAATGGTTATGCCACACAATGAAATTTTCAGAGTGTAGAGGTGTGGGAGTGGGGAGGAAGCACAATAAAAGCTTCCTCTACACTATGCACACATAATTTAAATGATTTGGGTTTCTCCCAAAATTTAATAACATAATTTATACAACTATTTACCTTTTTAATTAAATGAATTAATTTAATATAGGGAAATAAATATGTTTTTATTGGTTCATTCGCACATTTCAACATTCGTTTCATTTTTCTCAAAGCCAAGGATTTCTCACTATTAGTGTGAAATTCCTTGGAAGGTGTACCAAAAACACTTCACTTAAGTCACTATGTGAGAAGTGATGTTAACAAAACTTTGATGGTTGCTTACAATTCACATCTACAATAAAAATGGAAAAACCTGTGGCAAAAATATAGATGATCGAGAATAGCAAACAACAGTAAAAATATCGAATGTAATAACCCAAATGGAAAGGCTTTAATTGAATAGATTATTTATTAAAAGTGTCTTGTTAAGGAGATCTTCTCTCTCAATATATGGAAAAAACAGACAAAATGTGGAGAAGTCAAATAGGCGCTCAAAAGCAAAGGGATGATAATGTTATGATGATAATGATCATGGCGAAGCATGAATATAAAACCCTCATATTTATAACAAAGTATTGTGTTAATATAAAAAATGGAGAATAATAAAATAATATAGACCAAATCAAGATCTAACCACTTGGGGGGCTTTATTATATTTATTGGAGAGAAAATATATTTAGAATGATTAAATATATTTATTTATAAATAATTAACAAATAAAATGATTTATTACTTATTTTGCAAGAATTAAAAATGGTGCGAAATTGAAATAATTATTAAATAATGATTTAAAAATTATTCCAATAATGGAAATAAGGAATAATAAATAAATAGTGATTTATTTAATTATTCATAGGGGATTTAGTCGAATCTGACAAGAAACAATTATTTAAATAATGATGTAATAATTATTCCTATAGAAAAATAAATAATTAATGATTTATATAATTATTTTCTTGGGTTATTTTATTTAAATAAAAAATAATTTAATAGATAGGGTTTACTAAATTATTTTGTAGGGTGAAAGTGATTTTACTATGGTAAAATAATCCTACATGGTATATTTCTATCCACCTAATTAGAAATAACTAAGTGATAATTTTATGGTGTTAACACTGACTAAACCTCATGAAAAGGCCCTACATTAAATCACGGTGTTTTGAAATATGCTAATTAAAAAGATTTTTGATCCATCTAAGCAATCACTAAAGGTCAATGAAGAATAAAGCATAAGGTATTAAAGACTAAAAACAAAATCTAGAACATAGGGATTAGATACCTTGTCCTAAATAAACAAAACAATCAACTCATCAAGTTTTAAATGAAAGAAATGCAATTAAAGAAAGAAGAATATATGCATACCATATCACGAAAAGAGAAACCTTCAACACTTGAAAACATTGCAAGCATTTGTAAATGAGGACATCTATGAGTTGTTCTAAACAATCTTATTAAAGACTAAGATAATACATCAATAATGAAGGTTGTGGCATTGGTTTCGATATCATATGTGAGGGAATTTATTAAAAATTTGAAATATACATTGTGCAGAGTGGAGAGGTACATAGGAAGAAATAGATCCTTCTCTTTAATGAACTCCCCTGCACAAAATTTCTTTGCGCAACCTTTTTTTAAAATTCCCTATACACCATTTATGTGCTCAACAAAATAGTAGAAATTTGATATTAAATTAATATATAAAATCTTTCTCCAAATATTTTTTAATCCCCCCTCCCCCAACATAATTACAAGGTCGGAAAGATACACTTACCAACACAATTACAAGCCACAAAGACACACTCACCAGCAGAATTACAAGGCCCCACAAATCAAGTAATCGTGATATCTGAAGCAAAGGACAATGGAGGAATAAAATGTCAGCATGCTTCTGATAAGTCAAATTTAGACAAGGAAACGACAAGAATAGAAGAAAATCATATATCTATCACCTCATCTACACCATCTCAAGGAGAATGGCGGAAGGTTGAAAAGAAGAAATGGAGAAGAGTCTAACTTTTCTCCTCATCTTTTAATTGGTTATTTATCAACTTTTGATCATCAGTCTCCCACTAGATGACAGACTTTTTGTAAGTAGCTACAACATGTAATTTTATTTTCATTAATAAAATTACAATTTTTTCCTTGGAGAAAAAAATTTGTGGATCCCCTCTTATATTCATAGTAATGAACATAGTAATAACGTCCTCAAATTGTGTTTTTCTTATTTTGTGATATTGGAAAAGGAAGAATTGACAATTACAACTACAATTTAATGATTTCCAAATATTTCATTATTAAAAGGAGAATAATGTTTCTTATTTTGACATAATGGAAAAGGAAGAATTGGCAATTACAACAACAATTTAATGATTTCCAAATCTTTAATTATTAAAGGGAGAATAATGTTTTAGTAAACCTGTGTCTAAAAGAATGTTTTGTTTTTGGATGTTGGCATTTGTACCTATTAAAAATTTTCAAGGTCAATTTTTTATTTTAATTTTTTATAGTGACTAATTAATTGTTCTTCTCTATATATAATTGAAGCATATTTTGAATGCTCAAATAAAATGTTTATTAAAAAATCATATAAATTGTTTTTTTTTCTCGGTAAAAAACTAATCTATTAAAATATGTACAGAGGTCGAAAATACATCATGGTGAAACCAATGAGAAACAGGCTCTGGGCATGACACCCGAGAGCCGATAATGCACCAAAAACAAAAGCAAGAGCTCGCCCACGCAGGGGCACCAGAATAAAACCGAAACTGACCACAGAAGCAAGCCCACGCATGGGCAACCGACTAAAAACTGAGACTGACCAAAGGAGCAAGCCCACGCAGGGGCATCAGACAAAAAGGAGATTGACCACCAGAGCAAGCCCACACAAGGGCACCATCCATTTCCTCCCTCGCAGGGGAGGCTGTTCTTACCCGATCCATTAACAAAAATTCTGATACAGAGATGACAAAACAGAAAGCAAAAGTGACCATAAGCTTTGAGGTTAGAACTGAACCAAAGACAAATAGCAAATAAGACCAGGAGACCAGGCGAAAAGCCAAAAGAAACTTGAGTGCGGGTGTCTTCATTCGTCCATTTTCTCTTCCTCAATTCGGCACCACCCATAGGCTTCTCTTTCAGCATCGGTAGGAAATGTCGCTACCTCTTCCCCAGCTTCCGTCCTTTGAACGTTCTAAGTTTTCTTAGCATTTTCCGGGTCTGAAGCCGGTCCCTTTACCTCCTGCTCCTTATCAGCTTCAGGGGCCTGCGCAGCTTGCCCCAGGTTGACATTCATCCGTTGCCTTTGTTCATCCAGGGAGTCATCATCGTCTTGTGCATTTTCGATGAACAAGATAGAGACATGCGCGCTGATCCGTGGATTATTTGTGGAGCTGGTTAAATTGAAGATGGTGGGGCCGAAGGCTAGCAAGGTAGCCGAGCTCGAAGCCGCTGCATCCAAGAATTGACTAGAATGGAGGGGGTTAGCTCCAGTAGAGCGAGCAAGATTGCAGTGGCAACAATGGCCAACATTGTCCCCATCATGCCTGCTAGAGACTCCCTCTCTGGAAGTGCCTCGACGGCTAAGCATACGCTGTCGAGGTCTCAGCATTGAGGGACAAGAATTCCAACAAGCCGCAGGATAAACCAGACTCTTTGCTACCAGAGTCGAACGAGTGATGAGCCCGTTCGAAAAAGAAGGTATCTCTACGAAGACAAAGAGGCAAAAAAATCATATAAATTGTTATACAACTACAAAATTATTATTTTTTTAATGATTTTCAAATCCTTCACTATTACAAATAACATAATGTTCTAACAAATCTACCAATAATATTCTAACAAATCTACCTTTCAAAAAAATATACTTTTGGATAATAATATTTATACTTATTCAAAATTTAATATATTTTATCCTTAGTATTTTCTTTTAATCCGTTTAATTTTTCTTTTCCAATCACAAATTAGTCCTTTCTTTTTCCTTTATTCATATTTAAAGCATATTTTGAATGTGCTAATTTGAAATCTCTCCCAAAAAAACATGAGTGAATTATAAAATATAAAAAATTTCATCAATATTCACGTGCCACGAAACTCCAACACCATAAACGGTGACCATTGATTTGACTCGTTAAATTTAAATACATGGTATTTGTAAGGGAGTGACAAACAATAAGGAATGGCCGGACAGAAAAATAATACCAGAGGCTAGGCTTGCTTCTCACCTCGGTGCTGGCATGTCTGATGATGAATCCACAGCTGCAGAATGGATATCGAAGACTCTCGTAGAAGTAGCTCTACCGCTTGATGTTGTTGTTGTCCTTAATGTATTGTCAGGGTGTGCCACCTAATCCAGATCTGTGAAAGCAGGCCTAATTGGCGACGGAAGGTATTCTCTCTCACTTGTCAACATCGACACCACCCGGGACATTGAGGGCCGCAACGCTGCAGTTGTTTGAATACACAGAAGGCCTATTTTAATCACCCCCATCCCTTCATCCAACGAATAACTGACCTCCAATGTGGGATCCGTAATCCATAAGTTCCAATGTTTTCTCTGTGTCATATAATCTCCATACCTGGGTGGTCATTATCAAGAAAAACAGTATTAAATGATAGTTACCGAATTCGAATTCGAATACGAATATGATAAGATACGATAAAAATTCGGATGAGAAATTTTCAATTCAGAAGAAATTCTTGAGTATATATTTTAAACCTTTTAAATTTAAAATAATTTTAATAATTTTAATCAATATAAATAATTTTTAAAATTACCATTACTTTATCAAAATGACAACCCCATTTGTCTAATTTCAAAAATCTCTTCTGAAAATTCAAAATTGTTTTCTTACCTTCAAATCTAATATAATCTTTTTATAATTAATATTTATTTAAAATTAAATATTCAAAAACACAACACTCTCTCTTTTAATTTCAATTTCATCTAAATCTTTTATTAATTAATACATATTTATAAGTTAAAATATTCAAACTTATTTTATAATATTTTAAAAAAATCAATTAATTATTATAAAATTACTTTTCAATTAACCATTTCTTTCCTTGTTTTGTTTTCTATTATTTCTTTACTTGTTATCTCAGCTTTTTAAACTTCTGTGAGACAACACTGAAAGTTAAAACTAAGAAATTTTCTCACTTTGGTAACCTTTCCATTTCTTACATGTGACCCTGCCATTATAGTTTCAAGATTTTTCTCAAATTATTTATTTCCTTGTTTTCTTAGCTTTTTAAACGCTTTGAAACAACACTATATTTTAAAACTCAGAATTTTTATCAATACGGAAACCTTTCCATTTCCTACGCAACTATCTATTTTGTGCTCAGGGATCATTGCACTTACCATTCTCAAACATAAATTAATAAATCCCTGCAATAAACTAAAAACCTTATCTACATGAACCAAATATAAGCAAAGCTACATGAACAAAATTATTTGATGTACGAATCGAATGCCCGAATTTCCATATTTTTTTTTCTAATACAGACCAATTTGGTAGCTATGTATCGAACCATCTAAATTCCACACTAATTAAAATATTTTAGGTCATAATGAAATAATATATTAACTTTTTACAAAATTGTTAAAGAAACATAAAATTAAATTATTAATTATTTATTATTTATTAAAACCAACCACACCTCCTCATTTATAACATCTATTAATATAAGATGTTTAATATAATACAAATATTAAATGGAATTTATATATTAGCCAATCTCAATGGAAAAAGTATTTTAAAAAACAAAAATTTCTCTTTACTAGGAATTATCTTAATTTTATCATAGATTTAAGATTATCATATAATCTACACTATAAAATTTATAAATTATAAATAGATTTTAAAATTTCATAAATCTACAACTATATAAATTTATAAATTATACAATTTTTACTTAGCTTTCCAAATTACAAATTTATACATTTTCTATTTTTTAGATAATTATCATAGATTTCTAAATATTTCATTTGCTATAAATTTCTTATGCATAAAACTACATCCATCCACTATTGGGAATTTTCTGGTAAATTCCAAAAAAAAAAACCTGAATAGAGAACAATGCTCTGTTTTTCTGGAGGATCTTAACACATGAAAGCTATAAACAAAGTATTTTTTGAAAACAGAGTATTACACACACCCACAAAAGTTTTGTATTCATTAATCAAAGCCAACTACTGTTACGAAAATATTCTTCCTCTCTCTGAAGGATTACATCAAGAACATTTCAACAAAAATTACTCTGTCTTCTTTTTGAAAAGATTTACACTGTTGTGTGTAAATTTTTCATTTAAATTTACTGCTATAAATAAAAATTCTTACATATGCTAGAGCTCATTACATTTCATTTTTAACCAAAAAAAATTCCTTTCAACTAAAAAGACCTGATATATTTAAGCTGCTGCATATTACATATTCCCCTTCGTTTTTCCAACTAGCAACACAGTTGTGTGTATGTTTTTCTATGTGTCTTGCTTCCCTTACATTACAATGCATATACAATCCATTGACATTTGTTTTACCTATGCACTAAGACAATCTCCCCTTAGTTTTTCCAACTAGCAACACTGTTGTGTGTATGTTTTTCTATGTGTCTTGCTTCCCTTACATTACAATGCATATACAATCCATTGACATTTGTTTTACCTATGCACTAAGACAAAACATCCGTGAGAATTAAAAATTATAAAATTAAATTCTACCTACATTTACTGACCATGGTAAATTCATAAAATTTTTAGCATGGCAATACATTTCTTTTATAATTAACTCTGTTATAAATTAAATTCTACCTACATTTACTGACCACGGTAAAGTCATTAAATTTTTAGCATGGCAATACATTCCTTTTATAATTAACTCTGTTATACCGTCGTTACAGAGGTCAAAATGAAACTTCACACAATGTCCAAATGGTGCAGGTTTGTGGTTGTACATAAACCGTTGATTTGCCCTCAAAAAATCGGAAGGTTGTGGTCAATATCGGAAGGCCCAGTTCTGCTGAATTTTACGCTCCGATAAAAAGTGGTTTTGCAAAATGTACTTAGTACAAGCGTCAAAAAGTGATTGTATCGGGTGCATTTGAGAGAATACCACTTTCTCAGCAAAAGCGGTCCCATGGAAGACTGGTGGTTTTGTTAAATTAAATGTGCGCAGTACAGCAGTTTGAAATTAATATTTTAACACTCCCTTTTAATTTCAACTGGTGGGTTATCAGTCATACCCAAACATTTCCTCAAAAATTCAAAACTTTTCTGGTCCAATGGCTTGGTCAAAATGTCTACAACCTACTCTTGAGTCCTGCAATGTTGTAAAACAAATTTTCCACTATTTGCCAATTCCTTGATGTAATGAAACTTTGTGTCAATGTGTTTCGTTCTCTTATGAAACACCGAATTCTTCGATAATGCAATAGCTGAGCTATTGTCACAAAAAATCATTGTTCATTTTGCGTGATCTTGGCCTAAACTTCTTAACATCCTTCTCATCCAAACTGCTTGACATGCTGCTGTTGTAGCTGCCACATATTCTTCCTCTACTATAGACAACGCTACAATAGGTTATTTCTTAGAAGCCCATGAAATAGCTCCTGAACCCATGTGAAAGACATAACCAGATGTGCTTTTCTGATCATCTACACTTCCAGCCCAATCACTATGAGTGTATCCAATTAAATATGAACATTCTGAGACAGTATATAAAATGCCAAACCTTTTAGTACCTTTAACATACCTCAAAATTCTTTTTGTTGCCTGACAATGTGCTTCATTTGGCGTCTCCATGAATTTGGAAATTAAACTAACAACAAACATTATATCCGGCCTAGTTGCAGTCAAATACATTAGGCTACCAACTATGCTCTTGTACAAACTAGGATCAAAATCCTTGCTGCTGTCCTATTTGTTGAGTTTTAATCCCATCACTGTGGGAGTGATTGTTGCTTTGCTCTCATGCATGTTAAACCTTTCCAATACTTCATTAACATATTTTGCTTGTCAAATAAAAATCCCATTTTCATTTTGATCTACTTCTATTCCTAGGAAGTATCTCAGCAAACCCATGTTAGTCATTTCAAATTCTTCTTTCATGACTGTTTTGAAATTTTCAATGTGATAATCATCATTACCTGTGAAAATAACATCATCAACATATAACACAACAATTAGTAATTTACCATATTTTTCTTTGATGTAGAGGGTGGGTTCTCCCTCACACTTTTCAAATCCATTTTCCTGTAGATAGGAATCTATCCTACTATACCATGCTCTTGGTGCTTGCTTCAGCCCATAAAGAGCTTTCTTCAATTTGCACACTTGTGCTCTTGGCCTTTCTTTTCATAACCTAAAGGTTGTTCAATGTAAACCTCTTCCATTAACACTCCATTTAGGAATGCTGACTTCACATCCATTTGGTAAACTTTCCACTTGTTTTGTGTTGCTATAGACAACACTGCTCTCACGGTTTCCATTATTGCAACCGGTGTGAAATATTCCTTATAATCTCTCCCATATCGGTGCTTATACCATTTGACAACCAGCCTTGCCTTGTGTCTATCTATTTTGCCTTCAGCATTACTCTTGGTTTTATAAACCCATTTGACTGCAATGACTTCTTTTCCTTTTGGCAGTTCAACTAAATACCATGTCTTGTTTCTTTCGATGGCATTGATCTCCTCATCCATAGCTTCTATCCAGTTCTTATCCTTAATTGCATCTTCGAAATGAATAGGTTCATCAACATGACAAAACAATGCAAACAAAGAATTCATACCTTCATTTGGTGCCTCTTGCTCATAAATGTCACTTAAATTTCTAAACTTCTTACATCTTTCATTTGGTGTACAAGTGTGTGAAGATGCACTTGAATTTCCTCCTTGTGATGTGCTTGGAGAAGAACTTTCATTTCTCCTCAAGGGCGTTTCTTGCTGTCCTTGTGTTGGCAGTGCTGTTTGGGGATGTATTTCAGCCATCTCCTCATCATCTTCATCATGAGACAAACAATTTTTAACATTCATTGTTTTCTCTATGCTTCCATCCCAAGCTTCATCTTCAATGAATTGAACATTTATGCTCACAAAAAACTTCTTGTTAGATGGGATATACAACCTGTAAGCTTTGGATTCCTCACTGTATCCAATGAAAATACATTTCTCCCCTTTGCTGTCCAACTTCCTCCATAGCTGATCTGGAATGTGTGCATAATCCACATATCCAAAGGCTTTCATGTGGGTGACTCCTTGCTTTCTCCCACTCCATGCTTCTTCCAGCACTCTATTCATCACTACTTTTGTAGGAAACCTGTTCAAAATATATGTTGAACAATGTACAACTTCAGCCCAGTAATCATTTGGCAAATGCTTTTCCTTCAACATACTTCTCGCCATATCCATGATGGTCCTATTCTTTCTTTCAACAACTCCATTTTGTTGTGGGGTGTACCTAGCTGTAAATTGCTTATGAATTCCATTTTCTCTACAAAAACGTAGAAATTCCTTGGAGATATACTCACCTCCTCTATCAGTTCTCAGAACTTTGATATGCAGCCCACTTTGATTTTCTACAGGTGCTTTGAAATTTCGAATTTTTTCAAACACTTCACTTTTGTTCTTCACGAAATAAACCCAATTTTTTCTAGTAAAATCATCAATGAATGTTAGAAAATATTGGTTGTCTGCTAGTGATGGAGTTTGCATCAGTCCACATACATCTGAGTGAACAATCTCTAAGGGTGCTTTTGCCCTTATTCTTTTCCCTGATGGAAAACTTTCTCTGTGTTGTTTCCCCAAGATACAACCTTCACAAAGGTTGTTTGGTTTCTCTATCAATGGTAATCCTCTTACCATTCATTTTCTATTCAACAAGTTAAGACTTCCAAAGTTGAGATGACCAAATCTCAAGTGCCACAACCAATTTTCATCTTTTGGTATGCTTTGGAAAGCCTCTTTGGTAACTGCTGCAATTACTTCTTTGTTTTTCAAATCTGCTTTTATTTTGAGAGGGAACATCCTGTTCCTTGTCGTCTTCACTTCAGCAATAAATCTTTTGTTGCATGCTCTATCCATGATGGTGCATACATCATTCACAAAGAAAACATTATAACGCTTTTGAACAAGCTGACCAATACTCGAGAGGTTACATTTCATTCGAGGAACATAATAAACATCTGCTATGGTTTTCTTTTCACCTTTCTTTGTAAATATTTTTACTTCTCCTTTTCTCATAACAAAAATTTTACTATCAGTCCCAAGTGTGACTTGTGATTTCACATTTTGATCTAAAGCAGAAAACAAGGTTATGTTTCATGTCATATGGTTGGTTCAACCAGAGTCTAGAAACCATATATCATCACTTTTTGTTTCAGCCATGTTACAAGCTAAAAGCACATTATCTTGGATGATATTTTCCCTAGTGATATTTGCACTAGATCTATTATTCATATCATGCTTCTTCTTCCTACATTCATTGGCATAATGTCCATATTTTTTACAATAATAACATTGGACATTGGATTTTTCATACCTTTGTCCTTGAGCATGATGTTGTGCACTTTGTTGACTGCTGCCTAGGCCTTGGTTCTGATTTGGATTGCTGCCTCTTCCTTGAGTGTTTGTTGGACTGTTTCTTCCACCTCTGTTTGGGCTTCTGCCTCTTCCTCTCTTGTTTCCTCTGCCTTGACCTCTTCCTCTTCCAAAAGACATCTAGGTCTTAAAGGCTTACTCTAGAGATGAGTTTTCATTTCTACTCAATCTCTGCTCATGTGTTATCAGTGATGCATGTAGTTCATCAACTGAAAAGTTTGAGAGATCCTTTGTCTCTTCTATGGTGGTGACAATCACATCAAACTTTGACGGTAGGATCCTCAATAGTTTCTCCACAATCCTCCTTTCTTCAAGAGTTTCTCCATGAGACCTTATCTATGTGACTAGACCAATTACATGTATGAAGAATGAGTCAATATTGTCTGACTCCTTCATGCATAGGTTTTCAAAATCTCTCCTCAGTAACTGTAGTTTTGTTTTCTTCACTTTCTCCATGCCTTGATAGGCTGTCTTGAGAGTTTTCCATGCTTCTTTGGATGTCTTGGCTACTGCTATCCTTGGAAACACACTCTCATGCACTGCTTTATATAAAAATATGAGGGCTTTGGAATCCTTCTTCCTATTGCTCTTGAATACATCTTTCTCTGCCTGAGTTAATCTATTAAACTCATTTTCATCTGCTGGTTGTTCATACCCATATTTAACAAGTTCCCATAAATCTTGTGAGGCAAACATGGCTCTCATGGTTATTGCCCAATAGTCATAGTTTTTCCCATTAAACTGTGGGAGTTGAGTATTAGACATACCCATGCTAGTGCTGGTGCTGGTGCTAGCCATTCTTGCACTCCTTAACTATGCTTTAAAATGCTTGACTGTGTTTTTTAAAATAACTCACTGATTGTCTCCAACACAAAACACATAAAACTAATCTAAGAAATACCTGGATCCTTGACTGAGTCTTCAATCTACTAGAGAAAATGTTGCAGCAAAAAAAAACTCCTTCCTTCAGCTTCTTTGACACCTTCAAAGAGCATGGACAAGCTCTGATACCACTATTGGGAATTTTCTGGTAAATTCCAAAACAAATAACCTGAACAGAGAACAATGCTTTGTTTTTCTCCAGGATCTTAACAGAAGGAAGCTATAAACAAATTATTTTCTGAGAACAGAGTATTACACACACCCACAAAATCTTTGTATTCATTAATCAAAGACAACTACTGTTACAAAAATATTCTTCTTCTGTCTGAGGGATTGCATGAAGAACTTTTGTGTTTTAATTTCATTTACATTTACTGCTGTAAATAAAAATTCTTACATATGGTGGAGCCCATTACATTTCATTTTCAACAAACAAATTCTTTTTCCTTTCAACAAAAAAGACCTAATATATTTACACTGCTGCGTATTGCATATTCCCCTTCGTTTTTCCAACGAGCAACACTGATGTGTGTATCTTTTACTATGCGCTCTGCTTCCCTTACATTACAATGCATATACAATCCATTGACATTTGTTTTACTTATGCACTGAGACAAAAACACACGTGAGAATTAAAAATTATAAAATTAAATTCTACCTACATTTATTGAGCACGGTAAATTCATTAAATTTTAACATGGCGATACATTCCTTTTATAATTAACTCTGTTATACGGTTGTTACGGAGGTCAAAATGAAACTTCACGCAATGTACAAATGGTGCAAGTCTGTGGTTGTACATCAACCGTTGATCTGCCCTAAAAAAATTAGACGACTGTGGTCAATATCGGAAGGCCCATTTCTACTGAAGTTGAAGGTTCGATAAAAAGTGGTTTTGCAAAATGTAGACACGCATCAAAAAGTGATTGTATCGGGTGCGTTTGAGAGAATACCACTTCCTCTTATGGAGGAGTGGTGGTTTTGTTGACTTAAATGCGCGCAGTACATCAGTTTGAAATTAACATTTCAACATCCACCATTATCATTTATTAATGTATGCCATTCACACTAAATGAATGCTCGAATCTGTAATTATGATAAAAAAAACTGCGAAGAATCTAATATCGTGAGCTCTAATATCGAGTGAATCGTTCCTAGGCCGAACTCGAATTGCCGTTTAAATTCGCAAATCTAATCAAACTGTCGAATTTACAATTTTTTTTCAGCAATACTGCTGAATTTGGTAACTATGTATTAAACTTGAGCTAGCAGAGCATGACAATGATAAGGAGATTTCAGAAAATTTCAATGATCACTATGAGATCCACACGAACCATACTCTTTCAATGAAAAACTCCATTCATTCACCCACAACATGATTCTTTCTTCCATTGATAATCTCAAGTAAAAGAAATCCATAGTTAAATACATCTGCTTTCTCTGTCAGCTGTCCGCTTAAGGCGTACTTAGGGGCCATGTAACCTTGCACAATGTCATGCCGATAAAATTTCCATATTTTAACTCTCTCTAAATTACCTAGTACATTTTAACCCCCTCTAAATTACCTAGTCCATATATTGTGAGTTATTAAATGAAGTTGGGGTCATCAAGAGAGATTGAATAGTAGAGGGAATTCTCACAAAGTTCCTGCAACTCTAGTGCTCACATGGCTCTCATCTTCTGCCTTTGACTAAGCCAAAGTGCACTATTTTGGGTCTGTTTTTATTGTCCAGTGAAATATTTCTTGCTTTAATGTCTCTATGAATCATCCTAATCTCAGACTCCTCGTGAAGATATGCCAGTCGCGTGTAGTTCCGACTAGGATTGCACACCTCGCTCGCTAGTCAAGTAAATGGCATTTTGTTATATCTGCAATTATTGCAACACGAATAGTAAAAACATAGTTACAGGCATTCTTGAATTGATGGCAGATTCTGAAATATTTCCGGGAATTTAACGTCAAGGTCAAACAATTGATCCCTCTCCTGTCTGTTAAGGATATTCTCAAGATATTCTTACAAATGGCAATCAAGAAGCTATGAACATTCTTGTCGATGGTAGAAATCAAACTACATTCACAAAGAGTTAAAAAGTTAAAGAGTTAAAAACAAACCGAATATAGTCCTATCGAGACTACTGTTCTGGAGGTATTTGCAAACTACTAGCCTTTCTGCAACCGAACAAGCAAGCAATTTCACCAAATTTCTGTGCTGAACACGACTCATAATATTTGCTTCATTCAAAAGTTTAACATCTCCTTGCCTTGAACCTATTTTCAGCCGTTTAACAACAACTTCTCTGCCATTTGAGAGAACCCCCTACAGCCGATCAATCAATTTCAAAATTATTTATATTCTTTAATAATACTACTCAAGCTGCTGCCTCCAAATCTGTAAGTAATTAAATGATATACGCTCACTTTAAAAATAGATCCAAATCCCCCTTCGCCAAGCTTATTCCTCGGTTTAAAATAGCTTGTAGCCTCTTCCAGAATATTGTACTTGAATATAAGATTCGGATTTGCTATATGACAGGATAAGTTAATTTCCCGTTCCTGGCCTGCAGAAACAATTACAAGGCATCAACCGAAACACTGACTTCAGATACACTAAGTATTTGACTGCCCCTTGTCCCTATAATTACCGTAAAAGTAATGATTGTCATAATGTAAGAAGCAGCCATCTAATACAATGAATCCAGAAGTGTGGCGGCATCCGTATGAATCTAGAAGTGTGGCAGCATCCATCAACAAGCCTGGATTTAGCCGCGGATGCACACTGTTGGCAATCGGAGGAATTTAAATCTCCCCGGCACTAGACAAGCCCATAAACTATAGTGTTGCTATTTTTCACATCATCAAAAACACTAGTATTGAATCCATGGAGATAAATGTTGCTGACCAGTGATTCCAAAACCTGGTTTAGATTACTTCGTGTTGGGTATTTTTGCTTCTGTTTGTGATGGGAAAATACCAAAACCACCAAAATAAAACACAGAGGCAATGCTCTGTTTCCTTTGCTCCAGGATCTTTTACTCAGAGAAGTCTTTTTAAAAAAAAATTACACAGGACAAAGTATTTCACCACCATAAAAATTTCCATTCATTAAACAAAACATTTACATATTCATCCTCTTTCACTCAGAGGGATTCACCAAAACATTTACACAAGATTTACTCTGCCTCCTATGAAATTTTACACCTCTGTGTGTAAATATTTCATTTACATTCACTGCTGTGTAAAAACAAAACTTACAGGGAGTTACAGATTTACCTTTTCACTTGTGTGAAACAATCCATGGTTTTCAATAAAACTATCCACTGGTTTCATTTACTTCTCCTCTGCACTGCTGTGCAATCTTACATTACCAAGACAAAATTTACCCTGCTGCATAAAACACCTTTTACATTACAGATCAAAATATTTTTGCACTTCTGTGCATTCCTCCCTTGTAATACAAAATTAATCTCTGGTTTTTCACGGGTGCTGCAGACCCTGAATTTTTACTTGCTGCCCCTCACACTAAAAACTACCTATACAATAACATATTGCTATTACATTTTAATCGCCGTGCGTTTTTGTTTTTGGCATAACAAAAAATGGGTCAACGTTTTTTTTAGAACATATATTAAAAAAGAAATAATAAAAAAACTTACGCCCATACTCCTATTTACTTTGCCGTAATAAATATAAAACCCCTACCAAACATATGACATTGAATTAATCATAAGGTGTGGGCAGCTCCACGATTAATTAAATTCGACAGGCCCGTATGTACTTTGCTCATGATCAGACGGCAGACAAACTTGTCTTTAATCCAACGGCGGAGGTTGCGTATCGGAAGACCTTTCTGACTGCTCTTTAAGCCATCGTGCAACTTGGTAAATCAACGGACGTAAAAACTGGAGGTAAATCGACGAGTGAAAACAATATCGGAAGGGGTGGGTTGACCACAAGTTACCTTCCGATGGATGTGACTTGCTGATGTCAGGCCAGCATCACTGCTGGACACATGTCGGCATCGGACCACCAAGGTACGGAAACCTCCTTGAGCCAAAAGTGGTGCGATATGATCCTGCTGGTTTTGATTTACCGTGTGGTTTTATGCGCCGTTGACTGCTGACCCGTCCGCGGTTGGTGAAATTATAATTTCAAGTGCGATATGATCCTGCTGGTTTTGATTTACCGTGTGGTTTTATGCGCCGTTGACTGCTGACCCGTCCGCGGTTGGTGAAATTATAATTTCAACATTTGGAGCACCTGAGCTTAATCGACTGTAGTTCAATGAAGTCGCTGCCGGATTGTTTTGGCAATTTAACGAAACTCCAACATATTGACCTGGTCCGTAGTCAGCAGTTGAATATGCTTCCAAATTCCTTTGGGAAGTTATGTAACCTCCGACAGATTGATTTTTCCAGATGTTATTCATTAAAAGGTCTTCCAGATTCCTTTGAAAACTTGAGGAACCTCCAGCGTATTGACTTGTCTTTTTGCCAAGAATTGGAAAAGCTTCCAGATTCGCTTGGGAATTTAAAGAACCTCCAGCATATTGACTTGTCTTCTTGCAGCATATTAGAAAAGCTTCAGATTGGCTTGGGAATTTAAAGAACCTCCAGCATATTGACTTGTCTTCTTGCAGCATATTAGAAAAGCTTCCAGATTCCCTTGGCGAGTTAAATAATCTCCGACGTATTAACCTCTATTCTTGTGAAAAACTAGAGAACCTTCCAGATTCCCTTGGTGAGTTAAAGAACCTCGAACATATTAAATTGTCTTTGTGCGAAAACTTAAATAGTCTTCCAGATTTCCTTGGTGAGTTAAAGAACCTCCGACATATTGATTTGTCTTATTGCCATAACTTAAAAAGTCTTCCAGATTCCCTTGGTGAGTTAAAGAACCTCGAACATATCGATTTGTCTAATTGCCATAACTTAAAAAGTCTTCCAGATTCCATTGGTGAGTTAAAGAACCTCAAACATATTAATTTGTTTCATTGCGAGAACTTAAAAAGTCTTCCACATTCCCTTGGTGAGTTAAAGAACCTCGAACATATCCAATTGTCTGATTGCCATAACTTAAAAAGTGTTCCAGATTCCCTTGGTGAGTTAAAGAACCTCCGATATATTGATTTGTCTTATTGCGAAAACTTAAAAAGTCTTCCAGATTCCCTTGGTGAGTTAAAGAACCTCGAACATATTGGTTTGTCTTGTTGCCGTAACTTAAAGAAGCTTCCAGATTCCTTTGGGGAGTTACAGAACCTGCAACGTTTGGTTTTGAGCTATTGTCGAAAGTTGCAGATATTTCCTGAAACTCTTGGAAAGATAAGTTCCCTTGGATGCTTAGACCTCCGACATTGTCCGAAAATTGAAGTATGGCCTCCCCAAGTCTCACATAACCGGTCATTGCTAAAATTATTTTTATCAGGTACAAATTTAAAAGAATTGCCAAGTGCTATCGGAGAGCTAAGTAATTTGCAAGTTCTGCATTTAGGAAGCCAATTGAAACGTCTGCCCGATAACATCGGTGACTTAAGGAGCTTACAGGAATTGGAGCTTTCTGGTTGCATTCAGTTGAAACATTTGCCGGATTCCATTAGATTGTTGACCCAGCTGAGAAAGTTGAAAATCAAGAATTCGGGTTTAGAGTACTTACCACCATGGCTCGTGGAGCTGAACAGTCTTCAGCGGTTGGAAATAGAGGAGTGTCCATTGAGTAAACTGCCACTCAGAAAAGTTGAAGGGGGAATAGTGTTGAATAAAGTGGACGCTTCCATTGTCAACTGCATGTTTGGGCTAAAATACTTAGGACTGTGCCGGACAAACATTTCAGGGTTATCATTTGGTGAAGGCCTTTGCCCAAACCTTCAACATCTCAGCATTCTCAGCTGTGGTTTTTTGTCGGAGGTTGTAGAATTGCCAGCAACACTTATAGAGCTAGAGTTGAGCGAGTGTTGTACATTGAGGAAAATAGGACTTTGTGGTCTTGAAAGGCTCGAGAAATTCCAACTCGTAGCATGCCACACAGTTGAGGAGCTGCCAGGTCTTGAAACGTTGGTACGTCTGAAAAAGCTGAAGGTTAACTGCCACTATCTGAAAAGAATAGACGGGTTGGCGCAGTTGACAGAACTTCAAGTGCTAAACACGGAAAAATGTTGTTCGTTAAAAGAACTTCCAGGTCTGGAACAATTGACTTTGTTGAGGGAGGTTAATGCCAGTGGCTGTGAGAAATTGCAGAGCGTAGAGGGCTTGGTGCAGCTGACAGGACTTCAAAAACTAAACGTGGCAAAATGCAGTGAGTTAAAAGAAATGCCAGGTGGTCTTGAACATTTGACTTTGTTGAGGGAGGTTAATGCCAGTGGCTGTGGGAAATTGCAGAGCGTAGAGGGCTTGGTGCAGCTGACAGGACTTCAAAAACTAAACGTGGCAAAATGCAGTGAGTTAAAAGAAATGCCAGGTGGTCTTGAACATTTGACATCGTTGTGGACGCTTAATGCCAGTGGCTGTGGGAAATTGCAGAGCATAGAGGGGTTAGCGCCTCTGACAGGACTTCAAGAATTAAACGTGGCAAATTGCTGTGAGTTACAGGAAATCCCAGGTGGTCTTGAACATCTGAAGTCGTTGCGGAAGTTTGATGCGAGTGGCTGTGGGAAACTGCATAGCATAGAGGGGTTAGCGCAGCTGACAGGACTTGAAGAGCTAAACTTGGCAAACTGCTGTGAGTTAAAGGAAATCCCAGGTGCTCTCCAACATCTGACGCAGTTGAGGAAGGTTAATGCCAGCGGATCTGGAAAACTGCAGAGCATAGAGGGGTTAGCGCAGCTGACCGGACTTCAAAAATTATACGTGGCAAATTGCTGTGAGTTACAGGAAATCCCAGGTGGTCTTGAACATCTGAAGTCGTTGCGGAAGTTTAATGCGAGTGGCTGTGGGAAACTGCAGAGCATAGAGGGGTTAGCGCAGCTGACAGAACTTGAAGAACTAAACGTGGCAAACTGCAGTGAGTTAAAAGAAATCCCAGATGGCCTCAAACATCTGAAGTCGTTGTGGAAGCTCGATGCGAGTGGCTGTGGGAAACTGCAGAGGATAGAGGGGTTGGGGCAGCTGACAGAACTTGAAGAACTAAACGTGGCAAACTGCAGTGAGTTAAGAGAAATTCCAGGTTCTCTCGAACAGCTGAAGTGGTTGTGGAAGCTTGATGCGAGTGGCTGTGGGAAACTGCAGAGCATAGAGGGGTTGGGGCAGCTGACAGGACTTGGGAAACTGCAGAGCATAGAGGGGTTGGGGCAGCTGACAGGACTTGAAGAACTAAACGTGGCAAACTGCAGTGAGTTAAAAGAAATTCCAGGTGGTCTCGAACATCTGAAGTCGTTGAGGAATCTTAATGCAAGTGACTGTGGGAAGCTGCAAAGCATAGAAGGGTTGGAGCAGCTGACAGGACTTGAAGTACTAAACGTGGCGAACTGCTGCGAGTTAAAAGAACTTTTAGGTCTGGAACATTTGCGATCATTGAGGAAACTTACTTCTGGTGGGTGTCGGAAACTACAGAGCTTAGGGGGGCTGGCGCAGTTGACAAAACTTAGAATGCTTAACGTGAAAGACTGCTGTGAGTTAGAAGAACATGGAAGTCTGCAACATCTGAGGTGGTTGAGGGTGCTGACTAAGAAGCATTATGGGAAACTGCAGTTACAGGGTGGAGGAATATGGAAGTACCTGCGGCAGGAACGGAAGAAATACAGGCGAGGTGTTGGGGTAGGGCAGCCGCTGCGACACCGCTGGAAGAAACAGACGCTTCAAGATGAAAGGTCAAAGGCAAATATTGCGATCAGAGTACTTCATTATTATTATGTTCACCGGTGGCCCCAAAATAGTCATTGCAGCCTGTGAACAGTGAAACGAAGTCCTGTCATTGACATTTTCAGCTATGGGTTGTTGTGATATCTCTTTATAGCAGCACTGTTAATAAAAATGCTCTGAATTCGTTTTGTTTTCCTGAACACTCTCAGCTGGAAAACGTGGTGGGTCATTGCAAAAATAGATAAACCATACAGATTATTGTGAACTTTACACTACTGTTCCGTGAAATAATGTTTCAGGAGCAAATACCAAAACGTTTGGAAGACCAAATTCGACGTGTTATCAGGTAAAATGTGAAAGTTTCACACGAAAACAATTATAAAGATATGCGCAATTAATTAGACAACAATTAATTATACAATTATAAAGGAGCGACTTTTTATTTATTTATTTAAATGAATTATGTGTTTGATTGACATTTTGATTTACTGCCGCCATTAACAATCTCACTCATTTTTATTTGATTTTACATATTTTTTATTTCATGTATTATTATCTTTCATAATATTTAAGAGATAAAATGGTTTTAATTAAATATTTATATGTTTCTTATTAAAAAATTTAAGATATAAGATAAAATTACACTAATTAATTAAATTTTATAACATTAATTTTTAAGATTATTTAAAATTGGAAAAAAAACCTAGTCATTTTATTTTTTAAAATTATTAATGTTAAAAGACTCTTATTTAAAAAAATTATTATAATTAAATAAATTATTTATTATTTTAAAAATATATAAGGTTAAAAAGATTGATTAAAATAAAAAAATTATAATTTAAATCAAATTAAAAAAAAAACTTGAATATTTTTTATAGTAAATTAGGTTTCTTTTAAAAAAGTTGATATCATATTAACTTAAATTATTACTTTGAATATAGTTTAATTATATAAATCAAATAACTTAAAAAAAAGTGATCAATTTTAAATACCCAATTTCTAATTAAAATAAAATCAAAATAATTAAATTAAAAATTTTATAAAACCTTTATTTAAACCACAAAACCCTATATCTCAGTAAATTGCTAAATAAAAATCCTTTATTACCTTAAAAAAATATTGTATTTTAATAACTTGTTAACTATCAAAATCATTAAACTACGGGTTTACTCTCGTAAATTTATTTAAAAAATTCAACAATATATCTCATAAATTGTAAATAAAAATCTTTTATTAGATGACTTTTCTTATATATAATGTAGAAGTAAGTCTTTCAGATTAATCACATTGCTGGCTCATCCTAAGACAAGGTGAGAAATCTATTGATCAGAAAAAACAAATAATAAGGATGCAACCACATTAGTTAGTTTCTGGTTCATCTTAGAACAAGGTGAGAAATCCATTGATCATATAAAATAAATAGCAAAGATGCAACCACATTAAACATTAGTTTGTTCGAAAAATCGAACAAATTCTAGCAATGTGAGCGATATGATTAATCCGAAAAAAGTTACTTCTAAATTATTCACTAGTGCATAAAAAAAAATCCTTCCTTGTCTTGTTTAACTAGTTTCACTGCTACATAGCTGCGAAAATATGATTAATTCAAAAGACTTAATAAAGGAGTAAATCCTTCATTATCTTGGTTAACGGGCTGTGAATGGCCCCCACCTCTTCGCTTTTCCTTTCCTTTCCAGAAGCAGCGCGCGTAGAGAAAGTCCCTTCCTTCCCAAGTTTGATATTCACAGGTTTTCCTCTTCACCGCCTGGTTCATGGTCAGCAAATGGAACCCTTCCCTATGCAGCAAGCTCAGGTATTAGAAACTTCCTCAGTTTGTTCATACGTTCAGTGTTGTTAATTTGTTTTTATTTGTTAATAAGCCTAACTGGGTGTTTTGGTTCTCACTCAGGAGAAAGCGCAGGGTTTCAGTGCGGCTCTCAGGAAAGTTAGTTCCCAGGATATCGTCAACACTCATTCCCTTCAAATACAGGTTGGCCAAGCTCCTCTAATTACTGGGAAAGTTTGCATGTTCTTGGATGAGTGTTATCTGAGAAAACCCTTAAGGGATTTTAATCCATTCGATTTGGGTATGGCGTTTTCCACCGAACTATTACCATATTTATGCTCCTTGTATCACACAGGTTAAGGCCACAACCTACATTAGACTGCAAGGATACGATTTGTTTTCGCTAAGCTGTATAAACTATCTGCGTTTTTTCGTTTCGTAAGCCCTTCTGGGTTTAATGCTATTATATTTCTTCATTGCATGCTCGCTATTAGTTTAAACAGAAAATGGGTTTACCCTCGGCATCAAGGCAGAGGTTTCCAAGCTGATTGAATGACAAACTCTATTTTATTTTGATTGTCGGTTTCTTTCCAGTTCCTGACTGTACAGAGTCATAACTGTTAAACATTCAGTTATGATAACTGATTTACAAGCTTGAGCAGTCTGAAATGTCTCCTCTTTCTTTACTTACTACGAGTACGTTATACCGGCCGGCCTTGTCAATGAAGATGAATTAGTTGCGTTTATCTGGAATTGGTTTCGGGTTTACAGGTTTTCTGTAATTGAGCTCTGACTGTATATTGGAATACCGTGCTTAACCATTCGTGGTTTAAACAATTATGGCTCTGCCCGAAACCCTCGTTTAAATTGTTGACTTTTCCAGTGTATGGAATGTAAACAGTAGCTAATTTATTACTAGCAGTAGCGTTAACTGCTCTGCACATGCCCAATATTTATGCTACTTATATTCCAGTTATGCTTTTGATTATCAGACTAGGCTGTCAGGTTCAAGCTTGTCTACAGGTTCCGGGATAATGTATTCTACCCTTTTGCATAACTGAATCCTCGGGTAGATTTCTGCAATTTCCTTGAGCGTATCAACCCCTCTAGAGTATTAAATAATGGATATGTTTCTTTACTGCTTTTTTGTAGCAACATAACATTAAACTTGGCATAACCAAATATAGAATACTCTTACTCTTACTGTAAGTTTCTTACAAGTTCTGTAATTTAACCAGTAAACCCTTTACCTTTTCAGAACAAAAAGGAGTCTTATTCTTATTTTAACATTCATACAAGTTCTGTATTTCAACCAGTAAGCCTTTTACCCTAAGTTCTGTATTTCAACTAGTAAACCCTTTACCTTTCCAGAATACTCTTACTTCTGGTTTCAATAACCTTGTCTAATCAAATCCTACAACATCTGAAAAGTAAAATACCCTTATTTGTGTTTCAATAACCTTGTCTAATCAAATCCTACAACATTAATAAGTTATTAGAAATCACCACCAATAAGTTTTGATTACTTATCTGTACTGTTGGTAACTGGTCAAGAAGACAGATTCAGGGTAAGATTGTTTTTCCCTTCCAATGGGACTCGCAATCACATCCAGATTCCCCTTAGCTTCCACTTCTACACAGCTAGTCTCGAGATTCCCCTAGCTTCCACTTCTACACAACTAGTCTCCTGCACCTTTATAGGTTATACGCAGACCTTAAAGCCCTCATATTCCCCTAGCTTCCACTTCTGCACAACTAGTCTCCTACACCTTTACAGGTTATTCGCAGAACTCAAAGCCCTCTCAGACCAGTCTGGAGTATCAGATTTCTGATCTAATTGGAAAGTCTCCACTGGCTCCCAGCCAGCTCAGGACAACATTCCTGCATTCTTTACTTTCAATCTTCTTTTCCCTCTTCAGATCTTTCAGGGTCCAAGAATGAAAAGAGATAACTGCCCAACTGTATGAAGTTATAAAATTCACTATATGAAGTTATAAAATTCACTATATAGTGTGAAATTTAGTTCTATAGTCCACATCCACAGCCCATCTTTTCAACAAATTTTTATTTATTAAACAAATAACAACACTGTGTTATCAAGTTTAGTTTGCCATCTATTTTCTTCGAGTTAACACCAAAAGTGATTAACAGTAATTACAAAAATTACTTCCAAATCTGAGGGTGTTACAGTAGCTATTCAACATTTTAAACATACATCATCTTACTTTAAAAATAAAACAAGTGCAGACGGAAATCGACCTAACAATCAACCAAAAGAAAGTCTTGGGAATTTTTTTTTGATTACAGAGTTTGCGTTAATGGGCGTAACTAGACATTGGCAGCACATTTTTTTTATTCATTCCTTTAAATGAATAAAAATACATATTAAAATTTTTCTAATCAGAGGAAAATACTATTTGCAGTATTCGTATTGCTACAATATTTCCTTTCTTTGTCTTAGTGTACAATGTTCATCTAGCACGAGAACTGATTATCAAATGTCAACTATTTTCATTCTCTGGGATCTATCTACAAATGTTGTTCTTTCTCAAATAACTCATTCACAACACAATCGAAATTTCATTGTACAATGTTCATCTAGCACGAGAACTGATTATCAAATGTCAACTATTTTCATTCTCTGGGATCTATCTACAAATGTTGTTCTTTCTCAAATAACTCATTCACAACACAATCGAAATTTCATTAGAAACTCCCATTCTAAATACCTTCTTTTTTCTATTTCCAAACCCATTCTATAAGGAAGGGTAATTTATTATCTAGGTTATGGTTCAAGTTCCCATTATGGTTCTTCAAATTTCAAATTCATTTGGCCTTCCATATTTGGAATGATTCATTAACCCATACATTAGTTCATATTTTTATCTAATCACATCATTCTATGTGAAAGAGTTAGTTGATTCCTACCACATTCTTTCCAATTAATCTCATCATTCATGGGAAAGGAGTAATTCAATATCAATACATATCATTCATACTTAAGGAGATCAACCATGTTACCATTACATTTGTTGAATTCTAAAACTAGTAACATGGCTAACGTATTATTTATAAAATGATCTCATATCTACTAAATAAAAGCACGATTAGGATCTTAACATAAACGAAAATATTCAATAGAAGCATAACCAATATTAATCACTCACTCCACAGAAGTTCTCTTTTCAATCAAATAGTTCTTCATTAAAAATAATTTCGAAACCTAGTTGGAATCTCTTATTAGGAAAAAGGTCCGCTGAAGAAAAATACATGCAACAAGAACATGGATTGCAATTTATTAGCCTTAGGTCTATTCTTCAATATTCTTGGTTTATTTGGATCTCACTTGCTACCCTTTGCACTGTCGTCAGACCTAACAAACTTGGATGGATGTCCTTCTCCACCCGATCACTGATATCTCACTCTCATGTGTCTTGTCACTTAGCCTAGCATTTATTTTATTAACTTGAGTTTTGATCAAGCCCATGACCCCAATATCCAAAGTGATTAACAATTGAGATTAAATCTCACCTCACTTGAGATCAATGGCTGATATTCATCTAGTTCACTAATGCAAAAACATTTTCATTTCATTAAATTAAATCACTTTATTGCATTAAAGAAATTAATTTAATCACTATAGTAATTTTCTAAGCGTGTGTATTAGGCGAATTTTGCACATCTAGACACATAAGCCTATGAAAAAGTACTTTCTTGAGCTACAAACATAATCCTCTAAGTGAGACATACTATATTCTTTTAGGAAATACACCATTTGATTCATTAGGTATGTTTTCCACTATTCAAATTGGTTTGTTTTCCTTCATTCAATGGGTGCAATTTCCCTAATTCAAAGTGGTGGTGTGATATTATATCAAGACATTAGATGTATTTTGAAGGTGGAAAATCCTACATTATAGTGATGTCATTTTATTATTTAGTGATGACTTGTTAAAAATAAATTCTAAGAAAAACATCGTCAAGAAATTCAAGAGATGTTTCTACATATTCATGGATTGTATCCTTAGTAAATGCATTGACATAGGCTAGTGCATCTAACACTAGAGATTTGAACCATTTATTATTAAAATTTCAAATGAAGATAGAAGAAGAAAAATAGTTATATTTATCCTTGGTCATTTGAGAAGCTTGGTCAATTCCAATTCCAATATCATGGTTCACTTTAAAGCTACATACAAAAAAAGTAGAACCTTTCTCATTTCTAACTTGGAAATTCATATAGGCAATGTAAATTGCATAAACATGAAACCATAACTATCTTTATGTTAAATAGTCATAACACAATTCTATGATTATGATATAATAATAAAATCATTAAGAAGAAATAATTGGTGGGTTAAGTCCAACAACCTAGAATATTTATGAGAACTAGAATAAATTTGAACATGATTTTGTTTTCCATATGTAGAATGTTAAACTATGAGTTCTTAGGCAATCACAGAGTTTGAGACCATATTGATTTGAGTTGTAAACATTAACTTTGGTGAGATTTTATCATGATCCATGGATGAGTTGTCATTGAGATTTAGATAAAGAATTGCCAAATTGATATACTATAAATTCATACATCAAAATGCATATAATGTATTGGAGAACAACATTAAGGCTTTTACACCATTTTCGTCTTGTCTTAATTGCTCCGATTCTTATCATGGTATAAGAGTAATAGTAAAATGAAGTTGATGGAAAGTTTGATTTGATAGCCCTATAGTTCATAGGATATGAACAAGCTATCGATGAGCCTATGATAATGACATTGCCTATACTAATAAACTGGAAATCTATAACCTTTGTGATGTGTAATGGGGAGATTATATGTATATCCAAATCATGTAACCACATATCTAGCATCAAAAGTATTACTATATCTATTCAAATCTAACTAGTTCATTGTTTCATTGCTTGTATTCATGCATAATATAGATATGGAATGTTAGATCCATACATGTTTCTTTATAATATTTATTCTTTAAATATTTAACGCTTTTGACACAATGAGATCATAATTTTTTTCTATGTTTAAGATGAGTTTCATATTGTATTACTTGGCTATGTGATATTGTGATTCTCCTCTCTGTGATCTTCTTTCATTCAAAATAGAATCCTTCAATCACCCACACTATTTGTATATCGAGCTCGTTTTTTGTAGATTTGGAAAGTCAACAAGACTTTAAAGGAAAATGCTTGTAAAACATTATTTAAATGGTTCATCTAAAAGTTTCACTATTACAGGAATTTATGGGTAAAGATTATTGAATGTTAGCATGCAGATTCAATTGTTGCACTCTGTGCCATTATTCATCTTTTAATCAATTCTCTCTAATTTCATAACCTACAATATTAATGACAATTATGTGAACCATAGTGTTCACAATGACAACTATAATGTCAAGTTTGAGAACTTATGGTTTAATTAGCTTAGAAATTTTGGAAGAAAAGGAAGCAAGGACAACTTTGGTACCTTGAAATCTATTGTAATTGATCAACTATAATCCAGTAGTGTACCACTCTTGATTTTCATAAGTAAATTCTCTATTAGTCTATGATGTATGCTCTCATCACTCATGTTTAGCATCCCCCGCATTTTCCTGTGGAGGCTTATTTCTCATGGTAGCCTAAGATAATTGGAATACAATACTGTGAATAGCTCAGGTATGCAATCTTGAGCATGCCCATCGGTCCTCTCACTTGGGTTGTTATTGGAGGTGTCAACAACATATCTTATTGAGAAAATTTCTCCCATTTTGTTAATTTTCATAATTAAAGAGAAGTGATTATTATATCAAGTACATTTTCCTCAAAACATAGTCCATCATACCATTGTCCATTGTGCACTTCTTTATAAATCCTATGCCTACTCCCATCCAAATGTAAGTGTCAAAATATTAGATCAAGGGTTTCATCAATCAATATTTTTAGCCACATGCAACACATGGCTTCACGTTTGCCCCTATTCATCCTCAATGACCTCATCTGCAAATCTAGATACATCACCATCTATCTTTCTTTTCCCTGTGTAGCCTATTATAATAATTTAATCAATGAGAAATTGAAGCCTATAGCCATCAATCAATTTTCTATTGCATCAAAATTTTATTCCTTGTTTTTCGCCTTTGAAATTTGAGGCAGAATAAGTTTATATGCAATGGTTTTGAGTAGCCCAAGCATTTTATAGGTCACAAAAATGGAAAACAAACCATTTAAATTGTGGTGATCATATTTAAGAAAAGGAGTTGAAACCATGTGGATAACCACAAATATTAACAATTCTATGCTCAAACAACCCAAGAGAACCATCAAACACTCAAAAAAAGCAACAATCCAAAAATAATGCTAAAGTTAACATATATGTTTGGTGACATTATGTGTTGAGGATGTTTGCTTGAACTCCTATATTAGAGATTAGAAATACGAACAATGTTAATATCTCTAGGCAAATGTTCCCTAAGAAAAATCCTTTAAAGATATTAGACATTAAAAATACAAAAAATCTTAATCTCTCTAGACAAATGTGTCGTAGAAAAAATCTAGCAAAATCCTTTAAAGTCAGCAAAATCTTGAAATCAAGCTCGTTTGGCCTTGCCAATGGTATTTAGACAAAGAGACCAAAAACAATTATACTTAGTATTTTAAATATATGTTGCAAGTGAAAGTGGTATTGTGTTATAAACACACATTTCTTTTTATTTTTGCAGATTTAGTCAAAAGAGAGATTGTTGCATGATATGTTGTGTTAGATATTAGAAATACAAACAATTAGAAAAAGCTAGCAAAATCCTTTAAAGTCAACAAATTATTTGGCCTTGCCCGTATTGTTTAGATAAATACACCAAAACAATTATACTTAAATATTTTAAATATATTTTGCAAGTGAAAGTGGTATTGTGTTGTAAACACATCTCTTTTTATTTTTGTAGAAGCCAAAAGAGGCCTTGTTGCATAATATGTTGTATTTGGAAAAAAAGTGAAATCCTTTTTGATAAAAGGAGTTTGGAGAAAACTTTGTAAAAGGGAGCTAACACTCTTTGTAAGAGCCTTTGGAGATTTATAGTCAAGAATGAATGCATCATGGGTTTGTAAACTAGCATCAAATTGGTACGAAAACAAAGGTGAAGTTATTGTTGGTGGAGGGAGATATTTGTAATGTTCTTCAATGTTAAAGAGTGAGTTGTAAAAACCATAATAATTGTCTTTTTTGGCATTGGTGAATGTGTTGTTGTTCCACCCAAACTGAGTTAAGGGGAATAAGAACAATTGCAATGGTGTGATGATGGATGAATGTTTATGTCTGATAGTGCATTGCATATAGTATGTCACAAAATCAAGAACATGACGCTCATATGCTCATGTGCAATGGTGATTGCAATAGTTAAATGTATTGAAGTCATCTCAAACTTATTATCTTTGTAAAATTGGTAAAAGGTTATGTGTTATTAAGTACCAAATTGTAAATCAAGAGAAACATTCCTTGATCTTTTAATTTGAGAAGACATGTCTAACATTGATTAAGGAGGTTAAGTGAGTCATCTAAGTCATCACTAAAAAAGAAAATTAGGGTTCATAATCGGTAGTACCCAACATCCTAAGGTGACATAAAATCAAACAAGTGTGAAACACAAACATATAATTAAGTGAGTATAACCAAGGATGAAAAATGAGCATGATAAAAGTGGGTAAACCAAGAAAGCATTTACAAAACACCTCTCAGGAAATCAAGGATTTGCAAGAGCACAACCATGAATTGAAAAATTAAACTAAGGTGCTTGAGTGAACTTACATAACAAACAAAACATAATTAATGACATGGTTGATACACTATAATCAACAGGTGATATTCAAAGTCAAATATATAACAAGGATCAATTAATTGACGCACTTTAAATAAAATTAAGAGAAAATAAATATCAAATTAATGGCATGCTTTATGCAACATCTACAACTAAGGTCAATGCAATTTGTGACATAAACGATCTCAAACAAAAGACTAATGCAAATTGCGATACAAAAGAACTGATCCAAAAGGTTTATGTAAGTTGTGACATAGAGGAGCTAATAGAGAAGATTGATGCAACATGTAATATAAAGAACTATATCCAAATGTGTGATGAAACATGTAACACATATGAGATCATGCAAAAACTTTATGCTCATCATGATATACAAGATCTAATGAATATGGAATAATTCCATCTATTAAGGGAGGAAAAAATGATTGAATATGAGTCACATGCAACTAATGACATCAAGAACAACATCAAAATATTTCCAAGTTGTTTTCCATATCTCAGAAATAGTCATCCTACAATAAAAATTGGCATGGGTGGGGATATGGAAAAGAGAAAAAATTGAATGTTCTATATTATTCAAAGTTAATTCAATTTGTTAGTGCAATATTTCTTGAAAATGTTCAAAATCTTGATAATAAGTTCCAAAATCATCAAAGAGTTGGTCATATGGATAGTTAGTGTTTTGATCTCTATCCTTTCCCTCCTTGTGGGAAGACATATTACCTATCAGAAAAATGTTGAAACTAGAAGCAAGTTAAGAAGATAGTTCATTATGGATGGATAAATTCTTGGAAATTAATTCTACAAGTAAATAATTTGACTATGTATTATTACCTAGTCAAGAAGTAGGCATAAATACAAAAGAAAGAAGAAATGGAAGAAGTAGAAATATATCAAGCAATTATTCCTAATGACTTTAAGCATGACCTAGATATAATTTTATGTGTTCTCTGAAGTCAAAGATGGTACTCTCCACACCTCAATGGTGGAGCACATTCTTGGAAAGACACTCTCTTACACCTTCAAGTGGGGGAGTAACTTCATGAAGTGAAAATGGTTAGTAGTAAACCGACAATCGCCACATTATTCAAATCAAATTAGTTAGTAGTCATCCAAAACCACCACATTGTTTAAATCAAATTAATTATTGGCCATCCAAAACCACCACATTGTTCAAGTCAAGTTGGTTAGTGGTAAACCATAAACCATCAATATCAAAGGAATATGGTTAGTGGTCAACTGAAAAAACTACCAAATGAAATGAGTATTATTAGTGGTAAAAAAAAGAACCACCACACAAAAAATCCAAATCTCTAACCTGGATTATTTCAATAATGAATTATTAAAAATAAAAGAATGCAAAGTCTAAGCTTTGATCCCTTAAAAAAAAAATCCTCGTCTTGCACCTAATGGGGAGAACATCAAATGTAAAAGATGACAATTAGGATTCAAGATTCAAAGTCTTATTTGCCAATTATAATGTAGCATGCTGTCTCCTCAAAATCAATGATAATAAAAAATAATGAGAATTTTAACACATGGAAGTGGTTCACTTTTAGAGGAATTGGTGGTTTTTCAAGAATACCTTTGTTGAAGCTCATTTTCATAGTTTCAAATTTAAAATGATACAAGTTAGTGGTATAATTATTCAAACAAGTGATTGTGGGAGAGAAAGTTACATCGTGAGTCCGTAAACAATCACAAAGTCCAAGACCACATTGATATGAATTGTAAACAATATCTTTAATGACATGTTTTCATGATTGACTGATGAGTTGTCACTGTTATCTAGATCTATAGTTTTCAAACTAATGTACTACAAATTCATATCTTGAGATCAATACAATGTATTGGAGAATAACATTAAACAATGTTTGCCACTTATTCTTGTTATGCTAACTTGGGCCAATTATTAACATGCATTACTCACACAAATAAATTCAATGGAAAGTCATTCAATCCATTAATAGGATTTTTGTTTTTCAAGGATCACATGATCTTCTCACCTATATGGTGCAATCTATTGAGAAATAACATTATATTTCTATAGTAATTTGATTTCTAAGTCGAGATATTTTTCAAGAGGTTTCAAGTGTGAAGGATTAGATCTTATAGATCCCTCTACTACAAAATAAAAACTTTTATAGCCAATGTTTCATTAATCAAGTTAATTGTGAAGGATTAGATCTTATAGATCTCTATACTGTGAAAAAAAAAAAGCCTTATATTTAATATTGCATGCATCAAGTTGGAACAAGGTACCTTTACGAACAAACTTTGCAAGTACCATAACTCCATGAAACATCTTTTAGCCTTTTTCAAAGAAAACAACTTGCACACTTGCATCATTAAGTGTATTTATGATAGTAGATTTCATGCTAAACCTATAATGTGAAAATATTGATCCCATTTACTCTT